>OY720441.1:323466978-323523488 GCA_963082915.1 Dolichopus griseipennis
AGTGTAGTAGAGTAAACTGTGTCAACTCTGGGATACCAGAATGACCTTAATATAAACATAATATCATCCGGTTAGTTAATTTTGGCACATTTTTAAAACTTACGGCTTTATTAGGTGTAGTGGTATACTCATATAAAAGAAGGAGTTGTATGGCAAACCTCTGCAGTAGACCAACCAAATTTTGCGGTAACTTTTGCCTTACACTAAACTATTTTTAGCTAAATTTCAGACACCCAGCTTGATTAGGTGTAGTGTAATGCTCATATAAAAGAAAGAGTTGTATGGCAACTACTCGATTTCTTTGCAGTAGACCAACCAAATTTTCAAAAAATTTGGCCATAAAACTAAACTACTTTTGGCAAAATGTCAGACACCCAGGTTTAATTAAAGTACAGAGTAATGCTCATATAAAAAAGAAGTTGTATGTCAGGTACTCGAACCTGTTGACCAAAATTGCTGGATTTAAATAGCGATGACGGCTATTGCATATTAATGAATTTGTGAAAATTTTAAAATCCTAGCTCCTTTATTTTTTAATTATAGTGCGGACGGACACACATAGCTAAATCGATTTATTTTTCGATTCTGATCCAATCCATACACTTGAATTTATATCTATCCCCCCTCTTTCTTTGCGTCCCAAACGTAATAGCAAATTTAGTATACCCTTTTAAAAATATTATATTTCCAGGAAATTCCATCTTCTTTTGAAGTGCATCTATGGTACTTATGGTACAGATAGGTTAGCCTAAAATTGAACAATTAGTATATAACTATTGTAATAACTAATATAAGTGACAAACTTAACGAGATTTTAATGAAAAATGATAAATTATAAAATATTAAAAAAATTTTGTCATTTCTTAAATATAATTAACTTCCAATTAGAATTTTATTTAAATTATTTGAACTTAAAAACTACAGTTAATTACAGGTTTAGAAGACAAAAGAAATAATTCTAAGAAACAATTTGGATTTCCTTACAAATCGTCTCGTCTTTTTACCTACATATTATATGCGCCCAAACCTTAAATGCGATAAAGTCGAAAATTGTGAATTGTAAAATGTCTAGAAAATAAATAGTTACCTTAAAAATACATAAATCAAATTGTTTTGAAAGACATAATGAAATATTTCTAAAGAATGTCATAAAATTTAAAGAGCGGCGCTATAACATATACTCGTATATATATAAAATTTAATGAGTTTCACATGAATTTTATTCGTAATCAGTAAACGTTCGTCTTTAATAGCCCATTTTTGTTTGAAATAAATACTTATAGTAAATATTTCACTTTTATTTTCTTATTCATTTGCTACTTTTGGGATTTATTTACCTATATATAGTGCAATGTTTAACTATGCCTGGATTTATATGAAACAATTTTGGAATTAAACGCGTTTTCTTTATATGGTAACAAGTTATTGTATTGATTTGCACTTCATTTAAATGCTTCCATTTTGTGAAGGTTTTTAAAAATTGCATTTGTCTGATTCTGGCTCTACTTGACTACAATACGTTTTTTTTAGCTCATAACCAAAGACCATTCGCTCTTGGACTTTAATATTTATTTAGAGTGTTTTTTGGATCTTCAAATTTCGGTGAATTATAAAAAATATTCGGTCCGATAAGATGGAGATTTATTTCTTCCAACTATTGAGATAATGGAATTTATTTATTTATTTATAAATTATAATTATTACCAATACAATAGTAAATATTGCCTGATATTATTATATAGTCCTTTACCTATTTGGTATTTGGGGTTTCTTAAATTAAATACTTTCCATTTATTTATAATTACAGTATTAATTATTTTGTTTATATATTTTTGTATACTTAAGTTATATTTGGTCACCATGGGGATTTGTAAAGAAAAATTATTTTTCGTACGAGAATCAACCCATACCCCTTTGGTTAGAAAGCCAAATGCTTACTCACTAACCCACCTAATAATGGGACTCAAGTTTAATTTTGTTAACTAACTTATTTTAGAAAAAATTTTAATATAAAACTTAGTTAAATTAGAGTTTTGCTAAGAAGAAGAAGACGCTGTAAAATAGGTGCCTGTAATACATTAAAAAACTTTCATTTCTCCTAGCACTCGGCATAATATTTTAACTTTTTTATTTATAGATATAATATAAGTGTTGACACTTGCTCTGTAGAAATCAAATCAATAATGCCTACTCTTAAACAATTCCAGCATAACACCAAGGAGGTCTCAAGTGCTCATTTACACAATGGAAATTTCAAGATAATTTAAAACTGGTTGTGGAAACTCATTTATTTTGAGAGTAGCTAAAATTTGAAACATGCTTCCATCCTATGTATTCCCTTCTGATAGAATTATATGTATTTTTTTTTCCTTATTATTCCCTTAGGGAATACAGGGGTTTCAAATTCCGATTCTGATTCTAATTCGATACCAATAATAGACTTTACGTGTATCTTATTTCCTTTCTATCTCCACAAACTTAAACAAGCTCAAAACTACGTTTTACACTCAGATGCTGCAGTTATTTTATTTTAATATTATGATTTAAAACTATATAATTATAATATACTCGTAAATTATAAATTATATTTTTTTATTTGATATGACCCGATCAGATTCTATTGAAAGGACGACGTCCTAACTACGACGCCACCGATCGGATAAAATTAAATTAAAAAAAAAAATTATATATACATACTTTTATTTAAAAATGTCATGATAATATCAGATTGATCAATTGCTCTTTTATCCAGATCTGTTATAAAATTTTCATCATTTTGTTCAATACTCCTTTTAGTTCTTATTATTGGATTATCTTCTTCATTAAGTCGATGATAAGCATCTAATAAAAATTGTGGTGCTGATTTTCTAAAATAAAAAAATAAAATTTAATTCATTATATATAAGTTTATATTGTAAATATTTTTTTATTAGAAAAAATATTTAATTTATAACTTATTTTTAAACATTTTTTTAAAGTTTCTCTAACAACTTTCAATTTAAATTAACGTGGTACTAGA
Organism: Dolichopus griseipennis; assembly: GCA_963082915.1. NCBI lineage: Eukaryota > Metazoa > Arthropoda > Insecta > Diptera > Dolichopodidae > Dolichopus > Dolichopus griseipennis. The sequence continues at coordinate 323,469,998 of OY720441.1, forward strand.
AAAACTGTTAAATATTTTTAGGGCTCAATCCTTGATTTTTAGGACTTTAATTTACTCCAAAAACTAAAAATATTATAAGTTTTGTTTTTAGTACAAATGTTTCAAAGTCGCTCTATATGCCGACTCTATATCGGTACATGTTGGAACAGAATTGAAGTTACTGGGCATTTGATATTTTTATAATTAGGTTTAATCTTAAGAAATCCTACATATGATTAATGGTGACCTGTCACATCTCCTCCGATTAAAACTCCTTGGGGAGTTATGACTCATTTTGTGGATGATAACTTTTAAAGGGTATTTTGTCACACAGTAATATATTAAAGAGAGACATTTTTTTTTTTTTTTATTCCTTTTCCACTCCTTTAAGGAGTATAGGGCATTCACCAAGTTTTTATTTTAAACTAGGCTTCAGTTTCTTTAATCATAATATTCACTAAGCCGTTGATTACTCGACTGTAGCTATTGTATAAGGTTATGAAATATGAATACACAAATGTTAACTTTGTGCGCCATCTATAATCTTACACAATTATTTATATATTTTTATTAAATCTTATTTTATATTACGATATAAACTATTACGATATAATTAAACAATTTTACGATATTTTTTTTTTATTGGATATGATCTGACCGGGGTTTGAACCCGAGACCTTCCACATGAAAGGCGGCGTCTTTACCACTACGCCATTGGTCAGATAAAAAAGAGAGAGACATAGCTTCCTTAAATATTAAGTCTAAATTTCTTTTATTGAGAATGGAATTATTATCCATTTAATGGGTCATAACTCCATTGCAGATTTAAAACCTTAAAAAGTTGTGATTTTGCAGTTTGGGGTTTTGAATTTGGGATTTTTATTTTGTTTGCGGTTTCGTCAATTCTTTTTTTAATTTATTGACACTCTTACGGATCAAATGATTTTTAAAAACTTTCAACGAGAAATAGGCTAATTGAATTTATATACCATGATTTGGACCCCCAAAATCTGATGGATGGTGGGGAAAGGTCCTTTGTTTTGCGGCCAGCATGACCATGTGGAACTGTGACTTTGCAGAATATTGAAAATATATGTACCGGTTAAAATCATTCGAATTTCAAAGTAAGAATGAGGATGACTCATTTTACGAGTTATATACATTTAATTAAGTAGTTAAATAATTAAGTAAGTAAATACTTTGTACCATCAACTACACATATTTATGTATTAGATATTTCTTAACATATTTTCACGGTTCTTTTCAAATTTCAGGCCGACTCCCAGTTCCAGTCCGCATAATGTTATAGAATCGTATGATTTTAAACTGTACTAAAAAATTATATCCCGCGCTAAGGTTCGTATCAGACCAGCCATTACTTATATAAGATTAATATAAAAATAAATGATTTAATAAAAAAAATACTTGAGTTTATGAAGCAACAACAGCCTCACGGAATCCAACCCCTAAGTAAAATAATATTCATCTCTTCCAAAAGGAATTTTTTATATTTATTTAATTGGGATGAACAAAAGGGAGTGCGAATTCAATTCCTGTACAGATCGTGAAATTTTTAATTAAAAAAAAATATTGAAAAATAAGTTTTCTTTACAAATCCCCATGGTAACCAAAAATAATTTAAATATACAAATATATAAATATAACATAAAGAAAATAATATAATATTACTTATAAATTAATAGAAAGAATTGGAAGTGGGATGTGATGCACAACAGGTGCTATCCCCCATAACAAAAAACAGCACAATATAGAGAAATTTAAGAATTGAGAATTATTATGAATTGATATTGTTAACTGTCTGAGGTGTTAAAATTAACCGAAGAATTTTTCAATGATATATCTAAATTTATATTACAGCATTTCATAATTCATAAAACATAGGCAAAATTAAATACCAATATTTAAAAATAAGTATATACATATAAATACATTCATAAATATATTAATATAGTTTCGCATAGTTAAATTGTTATTAATTAATATATTAAAATAATTATACTAAAATAGTGCAAAAACATCACTCAGTGTCAATCAAAATGAACTTACAAACTTCAGGTGTGATGTTATATGTTATATACAAGTTATAATTGTTAGTTAAAAAAAAAAAAAAAATTAAAATCTAAAAATAGTAACAAACTTTAAAAATTCCAAAGCAATATATAATTAAAATAAATTAAAAATAGTTTATTAATTTATTCGCAGTTTAATATTCTTATAAATAAAATCTGTCAATAAAGTATAAAAATAACTTAAAATTTAAATTGATAATAATATAGTTTATAATTATATACATGTTATTTAAATTTAGTTTTTTTTTTTATAAACTTGTATATATATATTGTATACATAACTAATATGCAATTTTACAATTCAGTTAGTAAAAGCTCAGCTCGTGGAAGGTGATATTTTAACTTTAGATCAATATTTCGTTAGAGTTTGGTGTTCTTTAATTATTTCTTTGGGGGGAGAGGGTCACATAATGTCAACATGGATAATATCAATTTGTCTTATTTTTTGATCTTATCCACGTTTTTTTTTTATTTTGCGTTTTATACCGGTAGGAACATAGTTCTCCTTAGGGTTCTCATTGCGACACTGTAAAGTACCTATATATGGCTGTGCTAATCTAAGCCCCACGCATTTGGACCAAAATAAATAATTTAAAAATACTTTAAAAGTATACTATATCCTACTAAAAGGTACATATTCTGTAAAAGGAGTATAACTCTGTTTTTGAAGCTAACTCTAAAACTTTCCTTATAGTTGGTTTCAAAGTCACAATTGCCGCTTTTAACCCTAAAATTCTCTTTATAGTTGGCTGCAAAGTCACAATTGTTGCTTCTAACTCAAAAAACCTCTTTACAGTTGGTTCGAAAGTCACAATTGTCGCTTCTAACTCTTCAACTCTCCTTATAGTTATGATTCCCGAGTCACAATTGCCGCTTCTAACTCTAAAACTCTTCTTATAGTTGGTTCTAAAGTCACAATTTCCACTTTTTCAGAATATTTATAAATATGCTGGAAAAGCGTATAACTCAAATTCACAATCAGACATATTGTTTTTTTTTTTAATTTTCTGACTTTCTGAGTTAGTTTATTAAGAATTAAGTTAAAAAAATTATAAAATGTGTTCTAACTCAAATCATTTTTATTTTAAAACTTAATCCGTAGAGTCCGTAAAACCCTCAACTTCTGATTTAAATTATAAGTTACACACTTATAAATTCTGTCTAACACACGGAATCTGAATAATGTTGACATTATACGTGTTTGAAATAGACGCATAATGACAATATTGAAAAAATTACAATGCACCATTGGCGTTTTGTACCTGTATAACTTTGGAACCTTCGGATGGCGCATAAAGTCAATTGACATTATGTACGTTGACATTATGCGACTCCTCTATTTCTATGGTTTTGTCAAAGATTAACATTCTTATTAAATATATGAAAATATGTAATATGTAAATTTTTTAATTTTGATTTATTAATAAATTATTTAACTAAAAGTGGTTCTCCTCAAAATTTGTTAATTGACTTTTGACAACTATTTTAAGCTGATATAATAACATTATTTTAAAAAAAATAATAAATAAAACAAAAAATTGAAAGAAACAAATCTATATCTGCTTTGATCAGCTATAGCCTTATATAAACATAGTTTTGAAAGTATTCAATGAATAACACACGAACTTCAGTAACCTTTGCTATTGAAATTGAATCAGTTTGTTCGACGGATAATTATATTTAATAAAGCTACTAAGTGTCTGAAAATTAGTCAAAATTAATTGTAAGTGTTATGAACAACGTTTTCACAATATAGGTTCATGTGGTTCAAAATTTTGGAATACCTGCCAATTTTTATTTTATTTGTATACTTTAGATTCTGACTTGTGTTGTATATTTGAAATTTAGACCAAAGAAGTTTATTTCAGTTTTTTCCCATGCTATATATACAGTGCTGGATATTAGCAGTCCGGTGCAAACTTTTTTGACATTCGGGCCATTCGTGCAACTTGGGTATAGCAATGGGCCGCATGAAATGCTATGATTAATAACATGAATTTAGAAAAATATATATAATATGTATATTTAAATTTAAATACAAAATAATTTTATTTTATTCATTAGCATGAAATTTCACAAGAAAATAATATCCAAAAATCTTAATTTTATATATGGTTGGTATGGTTACAAATATTTTTTGTGGTTACTATTGCTAAGTTGCAAATTTTTTGTCTGTTTTAAATATTTTTTCCTAATGATAAAAAAATATATATAAATGTACCAAAAGTTAATGTTGATCTTGTGTTTTTTTGTGAATAATGAATTGCAGTTTAATTAAAAAAATTGTAATTTTTAAGTTTCACATTTATATATTTTAACAAGTACAAAATATCTGAGACGCAAAGAGATTTTGAAGTTGATCCGAGATTTTATACTTACATCTAAGGCTATACAATTTATGTTATATGTTAGAAATAGAAAACTTTACTCCTCGAAACGCACATAATTGTGGTTTTATGTTTAAAAAAAAATAAAAAAAAAATATTATGAAATAGTATGAAAAAATATATTATTAAATGGGCCGCACAATATCTTTTTTGGGCCGCATGTGGCCCATGGGCCGCAGTTTGCACGGGCCTGATTAGAATATAAATTCACTTGATTTTGCAATATTTTAACTGAAAAACTGCACCCATTTTAATTATGTATTTATGGGTGCTTTTTATATTTTATTAATTTTATTAAGCATTAACCGTTATTTTATAATACTTGTGTTTGTATAAAAAGAGTAAAGTTTTCATATGGAAATTTAAAAAATCTCGCAAGATTATTTCCCATTTAATTTAATTTTAATTAATTGGTGTTGCCATAATTTTTCCGTATTCCGTCGTAAACGACATTAGAGAATAGATTTCACGTGTGTTTTCAAATATTCGGCAGCTAGAATTCCCCAGCTTATATAATTTTGTCCTTTAGTTCCTATAACTTTTTAGTTCTATTTTCGGGATTCCGCCAAGATCAATTGTTTTTAATCGAATGTAGATTCGTCCTCCTATCTTGCCAAGCATTTTTAAGTATTTTTTTTTAATTTTATAGCTTCAAACGCTTAAAAAATTTTTCTCATACACATTGAGATTACAGACTAACCATGGTCTCTAATCTTCAAGGAGAACTTGCTCTTCTTGATATCTCATAATGTACCGAGGTTGTTTAAATTTCCATATTTTTTTACAAAAAACATGAAATATAAAATAACAGTTAATGGAACTTTTCAAAATAAAATAAAATATTGAATCACTTGTTAATACTTAAACAAGTGGGGCAATTCTAATTTCCAGCACTGTAAACTATGTTCATTCGGGTAAAAAAGATCAGAGTTAAAATATACTCTACTCTCTTCCTGGTTTCTTCTAAAAATGCATTTAGAAATTTTATGACCTTGGGAAGCTCTATTTTTCTTGCGGATGTCTGGAGTCAACTGTTGTATATTGTTGCAACTGTTAAAATGTGTAGAGGGAGATTCTTTTCAAATAGAAATAATTTGAACAACTGTAATCTTAAATAATTTTTTTTTACGAGGAAATGAAAAGCCCTTTGGGTAAAGTACGCGGTTTTAACTCAAAGCAAAACCTTTTTTAACCAAATTTTAGGTATGGACCTGTAATACAAATGTTCGGTTTGGTTACAGGAATGGGGATATGAAAGGAAATGAGGATCGTGGTGAAGGTTGATTGGGATTGTTGGATTATGGAAGATGGGAAAAATGTGTTGGGATACATAGAAGAATATGTTAATATTCTTAATTTTGGTCAAATCGTACACATATACATACCAACTTTGGGGAACACATTTGGTGGAATATAGTTCAATAAACATGATGAGCGTATGACAAATGAATTTTCATATACCGTATTCAGTATTACAAATTAGCATTGATTAAGTATTTTAATAATAATTTACACGGATTATTATTTGCCTGTTACACGGATAGATTGTTGGAATAGTTTTATTCAAATCTTTAATTTGTACTTTTTTTTTGGAACATAAAAACTTATGTTACGCTAATTATAGGTATGAATTTCCCAACTATGTAAACTTGTTTATTTGTTACAAAACCAGAAACTTAATTTTGCAATTCGTAAAGATCTAACTTAAAACTAAATTTATTTAAAAATATTTTATATATATGTATTATATCCATTATATAATCAATGCAGAATGATCCATCCTTATGCATAAATGATCTTCAAATCTTTAACAATTGGTGCATGCACTAATAACTGTTTAATAATGTAATTAATTGCGCATTGATATTTTATACACGCCGATCTAGTCCTATTTGTTTAATTTATACTTTACATGGTATTAAGTTATCTAAAGTCATCTAAATTAAGGACTTAGGAATGTATTTTGATTCCTAACTTAGTTTTAAAACTCGTTATAAGAATATTATAAAAAAAGCTAATTCATTATTGGGATTTGTTAAACATTCTGCAATAAGGAATTTTCAGATCCTTATGTTCTTAAATCATTGTATGCTTGTCTTGTAAGACCGAATCTGGAATATGCTAGTCATGTTTGGTCTCCGTTTTATATGGTACACATTGAAAAATTTCTTAAACTTGCCTTACGTCACTTGCCATGGTCGAATCCCATAATCATACCACCATATGAGCAAAGGCTAAAGTTAATTGATTTGTATAGATTAAATTTTTGACAAAAGGTTTCTAATGTCATTTTTATTTCAGATATTGTCAAGGGTCATGTTAAATCTACTTTAATTTCTTATAAAATTATTATTAGATATCTTCAACGCCTTCGCTCTTGCAATTTATTTAAAACTAATAATCATTGGACTAATTCTAGCAAATTTTAACCTATTAATAGAATGCTTATTGTAGGTAACAAACATGAACATAATATTGACTTTACACTTTCAAAACATTCCCAAAAACAAAAATTACACAATCGCTATATGATTGGGATTATTTTCGTTTCTCTTGTGGTACTGTAAAGTTCATAATTTTTAACTCTTATTTTTTTTAACTAGTTTTTAAACCCGTATGACTATAGGTCAAAGGGTATAATAAATTTGCCATTACGTTTGTGACGCAGAGAAGGAGGGGGGGTAGATATAGACTCAAGTGTATGGATCGGATCAGAATCGAAAAATAAATCGATTTAGCTATGTACGTCCGTCCGTCCGTCTGTCCGTCCGTCTGTCCGTCCGTCACCACGATAACTCAAAAAATAAAGGAGCTAGGATTTTGAAATTTTCACAAATTCAATTTTATGCAATAGCATCGCTATTGAAATCCAGCCATTTTGAGCATTACTCTATACCTATTGAAGCTGTGTGTCTGAAATTTTGCCAAAAATAGTTTAGTGTAATGGCCAAAGTTACTGCAAAATTTGGTTGACCTACTGGAGAGGGTTCGACTAGATGCCATACAACTCCTTTTTATATATTGAGCTTTACACTACACCTAATAAAGATGTATGTTTGAAATTTTGCAAAAGTAATTAACCGGATGATATAATGTTTTTATTACGGTCATACGGGTATCCCAGAGTTGACACAGTCTACTCTACCACACTCTTCCCCGTTTTAATTTAGTTTTAATTTTATTTATATTTAGTCAAAAATGTAATTTTTTTAAATTGATTTTATATATTATAAAAATAAATATATAAATAAATTTTACTATATTTTTACTTCTTCAATTAATTAACTTCAATTAATTTTATTTATAATAATATAATTTTATATAAATATATAATTTTATCTATAATTTCTAAATTAAAATATTTTGTGATGAAATTAAACAAATATAATATTGATTTTAAGAATAACTTGTTTAAAATCAAATGATGTCATTTTATCTAATAATATGTAGTTATTATAATTATTTAAATAATAAAATTTATAAATTATGTTATATAATAATAATAAATTTGATTATATTACAACTTAAAGCGAAAAACTAATTTAATTGCATATACATTTCAATCTTCATAAAGTATTGAAAATTTTTAAATACGCATTTTTTTAACCATATAAAATTTTCCCCTAATAATAAATTTCTTTTAAATATCTATACAATATATAGCAATATCTAAAGTTTATATTATAACTTATTTATTTGTATTCTAAAAACTTTGTATCTGCATAACACAAAATACAGTTACGGTCATAGAATCTATCTTACGAAAGAAACATGGACTTCTGAGCTTTTTGAACGCAAAATACTTAAAAAAATAGAAGGAGTACTTATAGGAACAATGATAAGGAAATGATTATAGAGTTCGTCAAGATACAATTTAAAACTTAAAAAATTTACTGAAAATAAAACAATTGTAATATTCATTCAAGCACAGGGATTAAATCCTATTTCATGTCGTCAGAATCGCTGAATACAAAATGACATATAGAGTACTCCTACGTATTTCCAATGCAAAGTGCTAGAGGTAGATCAAAAACAATATGGCTTAAATACTGTTAAAGATGATCTAAGTGCATTAAGAACGAAAAGTTGAAAGAGAATTATACAAAGCCGAGATGCACCAGAAAGAATTAGAACGAAAGCTCAGGTTCAATATTAGATACCGTGTTTCATAAAATTGTCCTTTTCCAATATTTTCTAATAAATTAAAAAATTAATAAAGAACTTTCAAAATCAAAAATTTAAATTGTTTCACAGGATGACTTTGTATGAAAAAATCTGTAATATAGAATTATTAAATGGTGTAATGATGAGTGATGACGTGATGAACACCGCCGTAAGCGGTCCCAATCCCGGTTTAGGAAGGAGGAGGGAAGAATAGTTGCAACTGCCACATTCATCGGCGTCTCAGGAAGTAGAAAAATGTTATATAATGCAGGTGAACTCGTAACGTAGCTATGTGAACTTCAAAGCTTTATGTCACAAATTCTGAAGCAACTTTTTAAAACCAACGGTCCTCCAAATGGAGGTTTGGCATAGGGTTAAAAGCCCTATCCAGTAAAATGCATTGTTACGAAACCTAAAAAGAGGCCAAGGTTCGGCAACGGACCGTAGCGCCATAGAAGAAGATAACGTGATAAAAAGATAATAAAATATAGATCTTAATAGGTAACACTTCAAACTTAAAATATTTTTGAAGTCAAAATTTATTTATTTTTTTTTATAGGGGAAAGCTTCAAAAGCCACTTATGACAGCTATGCGTAGTTGCAATACTTTAACACACCAAAACCACAACCTTTCTTGAAAAAAACTTTAGGATGGAACGTGTGTAACTAATGTTCCGCTTGGTTCTGGGAATCGGGATGAGAAAGGTTTATTGGAAATAGGGTTTGAAAAATATAGGATTCCGGGATTATGGGTTTAAGAGAAATTGAAAGGGATATTTAAAAGAAAATGTTAATTACTCCAACTAAATATGTTGAATAAAGTTAAAGTGAAAACGTCTATGCATTGCACATTTTCAACAATGTTTTAAAATAAAAATAAGATACTTTTTTTAAAAAAATCCTTCCTAATTATGATACAGTGATTCGAGTTACATTTTCTTTCATTATAAATCTTAAAACATTTCATAAATTTAAAAATTCAGTTTGTACAGTAAATTTTTAAATTAAAATATTTAAAAAGTTACAAACTACTGATTCCAGACTCCATGCAAATTGTAAAATTTGTAAAAATAAATGGTATTGAATCATTTTGACTTAAGCTTTTCTAAAGTCTATGTAATAAATGTATATATAATTCTCATTTACAGAAATATAATATAAAACATATGTCGTTTTTGATAAACTTACTTAAAGCTAAAGTTTCCTACCAATGATTTAATAAAAATAAATTGTTTTTAAAACTTTATAACCTAAAGAATATATCAAGCCATGATTAAAACCTAGATTATATGTTAATATAATCTAGTTTTTAAACTTTTTAAAATTGTAATTAGAATCCAAACTTAATCATAAATTTGGTTAAGGAATGAATTTCAATTCAGAATTTATAACTCACATTAATTCAAATTAGTATAACACTTACGAGTATGTACTTATTTGTATAAAATGTTAAGAGGAACTTAATTTTATTTTAGCAAAACTTCAGTAAAATCGATTGGAGTTATAATAAAATGAGTGCATAACTGATAAATCAATAAGCTTGACAAGTTTCGAAAGTTGTATTAAATGTAGATTAATTATTTCAAAATCAAAATATTTGTAAAAAACTCTTAATTTTTATACTTTTTATGTACAAAATTGTTAATGCGACTTATAAAGTCTACTAAAGAATCAAGAATAGGAGTAGAAGGAAGTTAGATAAGATTGAGACCTTCGTGATCCTCTGTAAAGGTCTCAATTAGCATTAGATTGTGCCATTTTGATCCCATTGCTCTAATGTCACCTGCATTTTTGTTTTCGGTTTTATATTCAACCCGAAGAGTTCAGATACAAAATTAGTTCTTTGATTTTGTTTTTAAAAAGCTCGTTCAGGTAGTAGATGAACGGTTGATCGAGTGAAAGAAGTCTGGCTCCGGCTGGGCAGGTCATCAGGAGAGAATATGCTGGATACTTTTATTTTCGTTTGCTACTGTAGGAGGTGTTGTAAGGGATTTCCAATTTTATCAGCATGGAAGCCTTCTGGTCAGTGACCTGTGATAGGCGTCACTAATCTGGCAATATCGATACGCGATTACGAAATCAACTCATTTCATCTCCCTTTGTTCTAGGTTGACCACAATATTCTAGATATGGTACAATTGTTTACTTACTCCAGTTTTATTTACAAGCTTTGAAGTTGTAATAGTGGTTGCATTAATAGCCTTAATAGCGAATTGACATTGTTCATTAGTGTTATTTTTTGGTTCAAAACTAGACCAGTCTCTCACTCTGAAAGATGCCACTTGTCTCGGAGAGTATGCCGAATTTTGAAATATTTAAGTTATCTGAGAAAACACCCGAACCACTCGTATTTTAAACATCATATTGTTGATGTAAGTAATTGTCATAATATTAATTTTTCATTTTTGAAAAAATGGGAATGCCATGTCATCCCATATGTAAATTTTTTCGTTGTAAACCTTTCGTTGATGGGCGGAATTGTGTTTGTAGCGTCAGATGTATAAAAAACTGAATGTAAAAACTGGTACTTATTCAAACAAGATATATTATATTTTTAATGCATAAGTATATATATCATATTCAATATTTCATCGGATTATAAAAGTTTTAAAACAAAAATAACAAAATGAAAATTATTAAAGTAAATATTTTTTTTTTTATTTATAAAAGTAAACTTTAATTGATTATATTCGTTCTGAATAATAAATGATTTCACAAGTTTTCCTTTTTTTTTATTGTATATTGCATATATAATTGATATTATATTGTAAAATTATTGGCGTTTTTCTATAATGGCAGAATAATGACAGAATCTTAAAATTATTTAATTCAATAATATAATTTTGAAATTACATTTACAAATACTATAATTACTAATTTTGTTACTTTGTTGATTTAATTATTTTAATTTTTATAATTATTTTTATTTGGAAATTCAGATGAAGTAAAATAAATAAGCATAAAAAAATTGCGCCAAAATTTAAAATTTTATATAATCTATATTATATTTAAATGTTAAATTGTTGTGCGCACTTAGCGATTACGGAATTTCGTCCGACGTAATTAAATTAAAAGAGAGCATTTATATCCTTCTTCTAAATTGAGGATATAAATGTTTTTAATATTCACTTTATAATAACAAAGTTCTTAAATGATAAAAGGTTTTTAATGTCCACCCAAATTTCCCTTAAATCCTACAGGATCCATAATTCCTAATCCCATTTCCGCACGTTTCCTTTTCTAATCTCTATCCTCAATATAAAACTGTACATTTGTTTAAAGAGTTCCATTCAACAGTTTAATAAAAAAGTTCTTAATTTTAGTGTCTTAAAGTTTGACTATCTAAAGGAACTCAGTGAATAGGTGACTTTCTATGGTTTCCAGTGCATCTCAAAATACACACATTAAAAATAATTAAAAAAAAATAACACAAATTTTATTCAGAAAACGTCAAAAGAAAGATTTGTTTTATTTTATCCCTATTTAATTTAGATTATGCCGAGGAACTCGAATTACAATTCGGAAATTAACAAATATAATTATATTTTTAAAAAGGACCCTTATAACTTGGAAATAAGGCTGAAGTATAATAAAATTGTTCTTTCGCTGTTATTATGTTAAATCATCCGCACTGTTGCAGATTTATAACAATGATAATATTAAACATTGTATTTCTTTCTCTTTTTTTCACAAAGTTTTTCGATTTGACTCCATCATTCGCCGATTTTTTTAAATGAAACTCAATTTTTTCGAATTTTTACTAATTCTTTTTGATCTGAAATAGAAAATGCACCTGAAATACGAAACTCTTTGGTAGTGTGACTTGTGAGGTTCTTATTAACTTAAAAAAGCTTCCCCCTTAGCCAAAATATTGGGATGAATACCCAACTTGCTTGCATAGTATAATGACTGAAGAGGTAACGATGAATTATAAACGTCCACCAAGGCTTGCATACGAAACTCAGATCTTTCCTATTTTCTTTTGTTAAAGTTTTAAATACACAACTTAATTAGACCCTGAGATATGTATATAAAAAAATAGTTGTTTATCGCAGCTTTTCGAACTTCTTGCAAGAGACGATCAAAATCTGAATTGCAGCAACTTGAATGTGCTAGGAAAACTTGTTCGATTTCAATAGCAAAGAAAGCTTTGGCATAAAAATAAATATGTAAATGTTTCAGAATATTAGTTTTTGAGTGCGGCCACCTTATAGCTAATGCTAATTTTCATTCCAACATAAAAAAAATACAAAAAAATTAGAATTAATATATAAACAATATGCACTTTACTAAATCTTAAAAATAAATAATTCTGGTTTGAATCGGTGTAGAAGCATTTGACATGTTCTTTACTAAAAGCATTCTGTGTGAATAATTTTAATTTTTAAAAATGATCGAATTACCGGTTTCCACTTTGATCAAGCACTTCACTAACAATCATTAAAAAACTAAACTAAATCATTTACGACTGGGTTGCACATTAGTTACAGTGCCGACTTCTCATGCGAGTCCCGAATTCGAAACCCAGTGAGAGTGGAAAAAACGTTTATCTGGTTTTCGACTCGACTCAGCTACCATTCGCCAGTGGGTTCAAATTAATGCCCTAATCAATAATTAATAATTGTATATCTTTAATAAAAAATACATTAATATAAAAATATAAACAAATAATTTAATTGAATAATATAACTCAAAGATATAGAATACCATATAATTCAAATACAAAAATTATTACAATATAAACAAAGTGGGATTGTATAAATCGAAAATGTTAAACGTTTCTAGATGTTATTAGGTCTAGTACTATCTCATGTTTAAATTGTATGTGGAATTCATTAAGATCAATTCTAATAAGAAGAATTTAATATAACTTCCCTATTCAACATGCACATATAATATAGACAGGCTTCTAGCCTATAGCAGTTGAACATTTAGCATTTACAAAAAAACAAAATAATTAAAACCCAAATCATTAACTAGTCAAGTGTCATAATAGTATCATATTCTAATCATCTAAACATCTGGAAAAAAGGAAGCTTTTGGGCAATGAAACCCCATCTGGATTATGAAATTCAAAAATAAAAATGATCATAATGATTCAGATAATTCAATTGAATTAGCTGCAAAATTTAGTTGTAAATAATTAATAGTTTAAAATATATTAGAATATGTGTAGTTATACTAATTACTAATTAAATATGTACAATGTAAGTTATATATTTAATAATTTAGTTCAAATAAAAGAAATTATTGAATTTTTTCAATTAAAAATAATTTTTTTCAATATGTAAAACTTAATAAAAATTTAATAGAAATTCAACTTTTGTTTTTCGTGTTTTATTTCATTAAAAGGTCAAATATAAACAAAAATTTTAAATAGAAAATAAATTGAAAAAAAAAATAAAAACATTTTAAACTAAACTAAACACTTAAAATACACTTTTATACAAATAACATTTGAAAGATTTTTTTTTTTATAATATACACAAATCGATTCAAAAATAAACATTAGAAGTATAAAAGTTTAAAAAAAAATATTGTGGTACTTATATAAATAGTTAGTACGTACATTTCTTCGAATGTTTCTTATATACAATATATAAGTATATAATTATATATATGTATAGTTATAGTTATATATAATAAATATAACTATTATTAAGACTGTACAAAAATTATTTACATATATATGTAAATTATATACATATAAATATACATATGTTATATGTATAATATAAAATGCAAATTATTTAATTTAAATATTGCTTATGGCACAATTAGTATATATATTATAGAAGTAATTAAAGTGACTTAATTTATTAAACGCTTCAACTATATATTTAATATAAAATATTAAAAAAAATATAATATATGATAAAATGTGTAATAAAACAACCTGTCATAAACTTGTAATCTTTATTTAGCTACAAGGCGTTTGTAGAAAAAAAAACAAACACAAAAAAAAAACTAGGAAGAAAGTATAGAGTAGTAGATTGTGTCAACTCTAGGATACTCGCACGAACATATGTATAATTTTAAAAACGGAAAAAAATTAACTTAAAATCCTTTTGTTAAAGGTACAAACTTAATTAGAACTTTAATTATGAATATACGCCGAAAAAAAAGAGTGGTATGACGGCTACTTGAACGCGCCGGAGCAAACTGGTTCAATTTCTATGTGACAGCTTTTGTTTTTAAGTAATCGAGCCAGCAGACGAACGTACACGGATATCTGGATTGAGTTAATTCTAGCTTCTGATCCGATCGATACACTGGAGTCTATATCAAGCTTGTCTTCTATAAAACATCATCAAAATGAATTGGTGAAAGCGTCAGATTTAGAATAATAGCTCTTATAGTTTTTGAGTTATCTTGCAATTACAAACGGACATGCATATCTGAGTGACTTATTTCTTGATTCTGATCCGATTGATACACTGGTGTCTATATCAAGCTTATTTTCTTTGAAGCGTGTCACCAACGTAATGTCAGGTTTAGTATACTCCTAGAACTATTCGTTAGTACTAGTATATGGGTGTAAAAATCAATTACTAAATTTAGTTACTATATATACTATATATGTCATTTTAATCGTTTTAAGAATAACGGTATTTTATTCGATTTTATTAATATTAAATCAACTTGATATTATTGTTTTGTTTTAAAAGATCAAATGGGGTTGGGGTCGAAATCTCGTTTTAGAAAATCTCTTTTTTTATATTCTGGAAAAGCTGATTTTCTAATACGAGATTTTTAGAAAAAAGGATTTACAAACGCAAAGGATTTATGGAACGCACCCGATTCTGTGTTCTTTTTTTAATCAAAGAGTTATTGTTTACTCGATATTTTAGAGAACTATTAATTACTTTACAGAATTGTACTTAACATACTTAACAGATTTGGATTAAAATTGTTGTTAGCTTGCAGAGTTAGCTGCAGATGGTTTCATTCTTTTTAAAGTACATATGATTTTTCAATTTTATTAAGAGTAGTTGGAGCAATTTAAATCTTTGAATATAATCTATTATATTTAAATAACTAAATCAAAGTTTGTTCAACAAATTTAAAGTCTAAGATCAAATGATTACTACAATATCAAAACTTTTCACTTAATTATAGCATACATTTTGTTTACAAATAAAGAAAGTTTAATTTGTAAGCTTCCCTTAAAAAAAAAGTATACTGTAACAAAACTAAAACATATTATCTTTCATTTTTTATTTAATTAGAGTAGGACTACTGGAACCTTGTACAATACTTGTCTTTTCTTACAGTACTTCAAGTTCTCAGATCATAAGAATAATTGACATAGAACCCTATATAATCCCATACGTTTTAATTATACGCATGATAATCAATTTAGGGTGATTGTCACTGATATTCCTAAAGATAGAATTAAGTCTCGTGATTACCTACTAGTTCGATGAGAAGGACGAACATGGACGAACATAGAACTTTAGACGAACATGGAAGGACAAAATGTGAACATAATTAGGTTTATACTATTTTTAATATGCTAGTTAAAAGTGTAAATAATTTAATTTATTCATAAAAATAAATAAAAAATCTTCTTTATTTAAGTATTATTACCTAACTAAATATATATATATATATATATATTATATTTGAATTGTTGTACACATATGTATATAAAGTAATACATACTTATGCAGTGATTGCTGCATATTTTTATAATTTAGAATACTTAAAAAAACTCTCATTTAAATTTCTTAGAAATCACAAGAACATCTTTTAATTAATTTTATTTTTTTTGCAAATATTCATAATTTGTAAGAATAAATTAGCATGAAGTGTTAACATGATTATATATATATATATATAATGTATATGTATGTATATATAAGCATTTATACAGATGTTGTACAATTTTTATTAGAGCGTAAAAATTTCAACATAAACAAAAACACTTTTATTTAGAATATGAAAAAAAAAACAATATAAAAAATAATTAAACGCCATAGTAATTATAATTCCGATTAACGGCACCATTCTTACTAAATTTCAATAAAAGTCTGTAAATTTATCTGTTAACTGTTAAATTATTCAAAGAAAAAATTGAAACAAACATAATTTGACATTTTGTTAAAACTTTCTTATGAGATGTCTGCGTCAGTGCTTTTTAGTACTTTTTTTTATTAGTATGGATAAGCACCTTTCTCTATATATTTGTATATATTTATCTTAAATAATTATCAATATATATGTATCTATATCTGTATTCTATATATATATATATATATAAATAAAATATTTTGTCTGAAATCTGTTATTTGTGAACTCGAAAACTATATTCAATTGATTAAAAATTTATGTGACCATAGGACAAGGTTGTTTTAAAATTCTGATGATTCGGACTGCTCTACAGCTTTCACCAGCTCCTATTAGGAATTTTTCAAAAACTATAAAGGAAATACAGATCTGAAAATTGGTACTCACGGTATTCTCTAAAATTTTACGTATTTTCTTTAAATTCTATGAGCTCTTTGTGCGGCTAACATACAACTCTCTAGGACGAAAAATTAAAATATACTATACTATTGGTATAAAGTGTCACCTGCTTTAAATTTGATACTTTTTCAAAAATGAACAAACACGTATTTTGTCGTTTTCCAAAATTCCAATTGGTTCAGGTACCTGTTGGGTGTACAAGCATATTTTAAAATTTCAAAAGTATTCTATGTATTTTTTTCCTTTTTGGACAAAGGATTCAGGTGCATACCATGGCAGACAATGCAGCTATTTTTGTATACGAATTATAAAGTTTTAAGTTGTATAAGAATTATAAAAAAATGTTTAGGATTTTTCTTTAATTGCTTCAAACTAAAGATGGATAAAAGAGATTATTTATTAATATTTTAAAAAACTTATTATAAAAATTATATTAAAATTTAATCAAAACTTAATATGTGCTACAATATTGCACAATTAAATTTTAAAATAAGGTTAAAATAATTAGTTTAAAAAACCAAAAGTTAAAGTTTCAAGGTTTTTTTTTTTGACATTTTATTACACATTTCCTTTATATATCCTTAAAGTATGCAATATATTTTCTATATAAAAACTTTTCGTTTTTTTAAGTCAGTTTGAGTAATGATTGTCAAAAGGGTGTATATTAGTCAAAGAGTTAAAATAATATTTTACCAGACATTAATAAGGCCATTGCCTGTATATTGTGCACCAATTTGGTACAAAACTAGCGCAAGCCCAATAGAGACATTAAGAAATTTTGAAAGAAAGTGTATAAGAGTTTGTATCAATATAAAAAGAAAGCCCGATTCCGACTACAAGCATTTTTACTCTAATAAGTACTTGTACAAGGAAGCAAAAATCATAAGAATAGATAATTTTATAAATTTTATATTTAGAAATTATTATCGTAGAGCACAAAACACTCCAGAAAAGAGTTTAAATGATAATCAAAATTATATTATAAGCTGTTTTCATTAAATTTTTTTAGCCTAAGGTAGTTTAAGAACTAAAGCAAAAATAAAGTCTAAATTAAAAAAAAAAAAAAAATGTCAAAGGAATGTCAGTAAATGTAGTGTAAAGTTCTGAAACAGGGCCTTTATTAAAAAAAGAACTGGTATTACTGGTATGTATATATATATATATAATCAGAAAAATAAAAATAATAACAATTAACTGAAAATTCAAATAAAACGAGAAAGAGTGTAGTGGAGTAGACTGTGTCAACTCTGGGATACTCGTATGATCTCGTATGATAGACTCGTATGATTTACTTTTGACAAAATTTCAAACATACAGCTTTATTAAGTTTATAGTATAATGCCCATATAAAAGAAGGAGTTGTATGGCAGTTACTCGAACCCTCTGCAGTAGACCAACCAAATTTAGCTGTAACTTTGGCTATTACACTAAACAATTTTTGGTAAAATTTCAGACACTCAGCTTCATTAGACGTAGTGTAATGCTCATATAAAAAAAGAAGTTGTATGGCGGCTACTCGAACCCTCTACAGTAGACCAACCATTTGTTGAAACTTTGGCCATTACACTAAACTATTTTTAGCAAAATTTCAGACACCCAGCTGTAAAAGGTACAGAGTAATACTCATATAAAAAAAGAAGTTGTATGTTGTATGGCAGATACCCGAACCCATGGACCAAAAAGGCTAGATTTAAATAGCGCTGACGACTATTGCAAAAAAACCGAATTTGCGAAAATTTCAAGATCCTGACGGACGGACGGACATACATAGCTAAATCGATTTATTTTTCGATTCTGATCCGATCCATACACTTGAGTCTATATCTACCCCTCTTTCTTCTCTGCGTCACAAACATAATGGCAAATTTATTATACACTTTGACTATATAGTCATACGGGTATAATAAATTAGCATAAGTAACATAAGATAACACTGTGGTTGTATTTAAATTGTTAAATTTCCTTTAAATTTATTTAATTTTATTTGAACTGTAGTATATCGGACATATATGTTTCACAGTTATAATCAAGTACATAATTATAAATTATATGATATAAAGCTTACTCTTTAATTTAATACTTTAAGATACTTTTTATGATTGGACATTAAAAAATCATAAAAAGTATCTTATACACAAAAATTAAACTTAATACAGTATGTATTACATATATGATTAATATACAATTAGTACTAAATATCACATATATATGTCCGTTTGTATATATTAACCTTTTCAAATATACATTACATTGTATCATCAAGGCTTTCATTTAATTGAATCACTTTTAATTTCATAAGAAAAAAAAAGAGAAATTAAACAAAAAAAAAATAAAAATAAAATACATACTAATAATTAAATAAATTCTTAATGGTACCCACTATATCCATATTTTGAAAAAATCTTAAAATTTAAATCTTAACAAAGAAACACTCTGGCATTTAAAATTAATATTAAATTTGTATATATATGTATATTATTATTTATATATATATATATATACAAATATATACCTATATACAAATTTAAACGCATTAAAAAAACAATACAGAAAATATATAAAGTATGTAAAGTATATATAAGTATTAATCTAATTATTAATTTATAGAGTCTGAATTATTCCAATACCCATATGGTATATGAATACCATGTTTCCCCAAATAATAAAAAAAAATCAAATTTTGTTTTTTGATTTAATTTTTTTTTTTTTCAAAATATCATAAAATTATTATTAAAACGTTTAAAAATCAAAAATCACGTTTAAAAAATAAATCTTATTAAAAGTATTTCATATATACTTATACATTTTAATATTTATTTTGTTGAATGGAGTGCTAAATGGTACCTATTAATTTATTTCATTTTGTGGCTCATAAATTTTTATTAATTATTTTTCAGTTTGAGTACAAAAGTGAAATAAATTTTGAAAAAAAAATAAATTTATAATTAAAAGTACCATGATTTTCAAAATGCAAGAATTACATATAATATACTTGTACAATTTAAATAGAAGCATACATTTATATCTAATCGCATTATAATTGTCTAAATGTTAAAGAATAATTTATATATATATATAGGAAAAGATTTCTTGAATTTACTTTTTAACTCCACTCCCACTCGTCATACACATTAATTCCAACTTTTGATATTGAACTAGAAGTAAGAAGCAGGACTAGCCATTCATTCATTTAATTACATATTTTCGTTGGACACCCAGTAATGCGTCATTCGGTTGGACAAACAAGAGGGGCAGTTTTAGAACTTGAAACACAAAAAGCAACGAGCATTCTGCCAAAAATATTCCGACGTTATATCCATTTTTTTTTTGGGATACATTCAACTCTCGAATACCCGTATAATCAATATTAAATTATTCGCTTAGAAATTCTAAAAGAAAATATAAGTTGAAAAGCAGCTCTTTGAACCTCGCCTTAGGTGTATCTTTATTAGGTATCTATTAGGTATTGAGTAATGTTCATATAAAAACAGAAATTGTATGGCAGCTACTCGAACCGTGGAGTAAGCGGCTATTGCATAAAAATGAGTTTGGGAAAATTTCAAAATCCTAGCTCCTTTAATTGTTGATTTATTTTTCGATGCTGATCCCATACATATCTTTAAGTCTATATTTATCCCCTCCATTTCTACGTCACAAACGTAATAGTAAATTTAGTATACCCTTTTGACTTATAGTCCATACAGGTATAAAAAGAAAACTTACTATACTAAAAAACAAATTCTGACCGGATATAGTTTTGTAAAGTACAACAGCAATAATAAAATATTTTAAAAAATGGAAGCTAACGCACCCAAACTTTCGCTAGATAATTTATTAGAACCCTGTTGTACAAATCTAAAAATATTCCTAATGTTTTTTTTCAAACAAATAGTCCACCAATTAAATATCTCACAACCCGTCATTGTTCTCTTTTACTTGTACTTCCAAGCGTATGTTATTCAATTAGTAAAAACGAATGCAGTGTATAGTAGCTTGTAAAAAATAATTGAAATTAAATAATTGAAGTTATAATTGATAAGTTGGCTTTATTCATTTAAAAGATAAGTTAAGTCTGCACAGATTTCATCATAATCAAATAGTTTTCAAAAGATTCCTTAAAGATGCATACAAAAACAAAAATCCAAAATAACTTAACGCAAATGACAGCTCATTTAGTTGCTCGGAAACTTAAAAAATAATTTGAAGCATTGGTGCTTTACAATATAATATAGCAAGAAAATAAAATGGGGAAGGTTTACAGAAACTCCAAGATGACTTAATGAGCAAGTTAAAATTCAGATAAAAAAGTAAATCAAACGAAACACAGATTGTAATTTTAAAACTAAGTAAATTGCAGAAAACAGTTAGGTTAAAAATTTCAAGGCAGTGCTTAAGCAGTATATAAGTTTAAGAGATATTCTTACTTCAACGCGATTGTTATTGCAAAAACAAATTAAAACCAGTGGGGAAAAACAACCAAGAGTTTTTAAAAAAACACATTTTCTTAATTATATAGCGTTTTATTGTGAGTTTAAAATTATAAATATAAATAAATTATAATATTATAATTTAGGTATTTCATCAATTTATTCTAAATTAAGAATAATAGTGAGATCAATACTTAGAATATTATAGTCCCAATGCAGTCAAGAAACCTGTTAACGAGTATCGAAATATAATGTTGGAACTTCAATGCTAACGTTTATTTTTGGAAATACATACATTCTCGAGGATTTAACCCCGACACCCAATGTCGAAAATTTCAGGTTCTCGAAATTAAATTGTGGTTTCCACCAAAATTTGGAATTTTGACTTAGATAATTTTAAAACGGTTAAAACTAAGAGGCACTTTCTTCAATTTTAAAGACTTCCTTTAAATTTAAGAAAAGCTTTTAACATATGTTAAAATATAATGTTGGAGCCTTATATTTTGTATATTACAAAAAAAAATGTGGAATAGTATTTAAGTTACAGGTGTTTAAAGATAGCAAAATTTTAATTTTCGACAGTTCCTAAAAAAATGTTGATACAAAAAAAATTTCTAAAGTGACTCCTAATAATTTTTGAGGATCTAAATCTGTCAAAATTTCAAGTTTCTAGCCGAAGCCATTCAAAAAATATGACAGGCCAAAAATTTTGTAAAAGTTAGTTTCGCATAACGGTTAATTTTAATACCGTATGGCAACCCAATAGATTTTATTGATATATTTTTATAAAGCTTATAAAATCAGTTATCTTTTACCGTTTTGATTGAAAATAAACCTAATAGAACTCTTGTTATAATAATTTAAATATAGGGCTTTTTCTAACTTTGAGGGGTTGTAGCTCCGTAACGGGAAAAAGGATTTTCTATGAAATTATTTATTTTGCAATATCTAACCGTAATTGAAATTTCTTCTCTTTTTTCAAACGGTGTAAAAGTTTTTGTAAACGTACAGTACCGAGTGAAACTATAAAAGCACAGTTTTTAAAAATCTTATAAAAGAAAATATGCTTAAAATAAGCTATGGTTATAACTACTAAATTTCTAAGCAATCTAAATTATGTCATCAATTATTTTATGATTTAATCTCAGAAAACAAGCTTAAAACACTTACTTTATATCAAAGGGTTATACATACAATCTATAGACAGTTTATTAACGCATTTAAAATCCTAGAACGAAGTTAAAAGTAAAATCCTATAAAAATTCCTCTATGTTTCAAACTGTCTCTAACTTTACTTTTTCTATCAATGAAAAATTTTATTATTATTATTATTTCAATATATTTCAATTAAAATATTTTTACCCCTTTTTAGAAAAGCGTCATAAAGTCATAAACGCTTAAAAATCTGATATAAAATTAAAAAAAAAACAACAACAACAAATAATTATTAAAAAAAATAAATTAATTTTTGATTATTATTCATTTTTTTATAGATTGTTGTAGACAATATGGCACTAAAGCGAATTTTATTTTAATAAAATACGCAGTATAAACTTAATAATTATATAAGTAATTATTAAAAAGTAATTAAATTTTAATAATATTGTAAATTTATATGTAAATCGCATTAAAAAAATTAATGTTGTTAGAAAATAAAGTGTAAAGATTATAAGAATCAGTAGAAAAATGTACATATGTATAAATATATATATGTATTTACTATTAATAATTATTAGAAATTTTTGTATTTCTTTGAAATTAAATTCTATTTTAGAAAGAAATTTGCATTAGAAAAATATTGCTCATCTTTTTTTTATATAAATCTATTATTATTGAAGTTGATGTGTCATAATTCCCTGGTTATAAAAAGAAGAACTCCCTAAGGAATTTTTGACTTAATGTAATAAAAAGAGCCACGACTTCCTAAGGGACTGGACTTTTTTGCGGGGGAGTTATGGCAGAACCTATTCAACCAAAAATTTGTAACAAGAAGAATAATGTTAGTTATAATCTAACATTGCATGCATAAAACTTAAGATCACAAGCCACTTTACAATAAAATTTAATTACTCTCTTTCTAATTGTATCTTGTCAAAATTTTTTTGAAAATTCTATTTACATAATTTGAATAAGGTAAATCTTAACCTATTATATTGAAATATTTTTTGAAAGTTTTAAAAATTTTAAATAATTTTAAGATTAGTAACCATTAATTAACACATTAATTCTGTAACACCATATTTAGCACAATGTCATTTAGTATTTAGCTATTAGCTATTTAGTTCCACCATTCTACATTCTATTAAGCTTCTTATTCAGCTCTTTATATCCAAATCCCTAATTCTTTGTATAACTCAACACATTTTGCGAGAAACTTTGCATAAATCAACCGACTTAAATATTTAAAGTTTCGATTTAAAGCAAAAATTGACCAGAGCCTTATTGCACCAACAACTTATCACCAATAATATCATCAAATAATCGTTTTGATAAATTAAATAAATTGTTGTTGCTTCAATTGCATATTTGACAACAAATCAATGAAGTTAAGTCACTTATGAAAAAACGATTATTTGATTAGTGACCATTGGTTGGTGCAATAAGGCTCTGGCCAAATCATATTGTTGATACAGATAATGAGGTTTGTGCATATTTGGACTGAAACTCCCCAAATACAAAATCTCCTTCACTTACAGCCCGATCATTAACATTATTTTATAAATACCTTGTAGCGACGAACAACATTTCTAAAAATCAATTTTATTTTATAATATCTTGACTAAAAGACTTTCAACTATTAGAACTATTAAGATGGCTTAGACGAAAACTTATGAAAATTCATTAGTTATGTGAACGTCGCGGTTTTAGAATATTAATGTCTTCCGAATATTTTGCACTTTATACTAAATGATTTGTAATTTGGAATCTAATGCTTTATTTCCTTATCCGTATCCTAAAAACCAAACTTTTTATTTTTATTAAAAAATCCAACATAAAGTTGGGTTAAAAAGGAAAGTGGATTTAGTTGGTTAAAATCTAATACTACTCAGAGGATGTACATTACATATATATTAACTAAACATATAGAGGTAAGACCCTTATCCTCGGTAATGTAGTCAGAAATTATATTGTTTATTAACCAAGAGAGTGTGAGTTCGATTCGTATACAAATCAAAATCAATAATATAACTTATATATTAATGAAAAGTATATATTGAGAATGGGATGCAACAAAGGGTCGCAAGACTTATATATAGGTTTAGCACATGCTATCACACATCAAAAAAACTAAAATAACAATTTTAACAAAATCACTGACTAGAAAATACATTTCTTTATATTATTTAGATTTTGTCTATATTGAAGCTGTGATAAGTAAAATTTGAACGTAGGTAAGAGAAGCTTTTATGGTGAGTTTTACATCTGCCGGTGCCAATATAAAGAGACTGATAAAAATCACAACATTCAATATTAATTTGCACTAAATTTTTAAAATAATTAAATTGTTTATCGATATTAATAAAACAATGTTTCAAATCAAAAATTTCAAAGTAAAAGGTGTGTTACATTATACAATATCGTTATATACACTCTACCCTATCTTATATTATATCACTAATCCTATATTCTCTGACTAATTCTATATTCTATCACTAATCCTATATCCCATCCTATGTCCAATATTCATATCACAAATCACAGTTTCAAATATAAACACACCCTTATAAACATATAAAATATTAAAATTAAATAAAATATACACTTACTTCATTGATATATGACCATGACCATGTAAACGAAATTTTGGTCGATCTGGTAGACCTAAAAATTGTAATATCTCTTTTTCAACTTCTCTTTTATCTGTATCATCTAGCATACGATGCATTATTGTTCTATCTATACCATTGTCAACATATACACCTGAATAACTTGCTAACACAATTATAATATTTAAATAAATAATTAAAAAAAATATTTTAATAGTATTTTGAATTTTTTTATTAAACATATTTTCAGTTATTTTTATTTTCATTTTATTTTATTTTATTTTTTTTTATTTATTTTATTTATATTTATTTTTTATTTTTTAACTTCTTTTTTTCCAATTTAATTTTTTTTTTATTTTCTTTTATACAAAATATAATATGGTGACATTTAATTAAATCTATAATTAAAAAAGATAATCATTCATAATTTATTTTAATTAATTTTTTTTTTTTTTATTTCAATTAATTCTTTTTTTATTTTATATATACATATATGTGTATGTATAGGTATATAAATCCAACTACATAATAATATGTATCAATTTTTTATATATATACATAAATATGTATATATATTATAAATGCTCTTATAAATTAAGAACAAATTTTATGTATCTCTGCTTTTAATAAAATTTAAACTTTGTTTAATCACTATTAATTAAGTAATTAACTTATTTAAGCTTTTCACACATTTAATTTTTATATATATTATATCTATAAGATACAATATTAAAATTTTTTTTTGATATGTTATGCAATTTAAAAACTATGACAAAAAAAAAGTTACGTTTTTATAACAGTTATATTTTGTTTTTTTTTTTTTTGAGTTAAATAAATTAAATATATTTAGGTAGTTAATACAAGTATTATATATATATGTCTACATATATATATTTTCAATGTTTATTTTATTTATTAAATTTTAATATTTTTTAGCTAACTAACGGTTATATATGTACAAATGCAATCAATGTATTTGTCAGGTTACTAAAGACTTGATAAAAACTTTCAGGATCTGATTTGGATCTTAATTGGATCTAAATCCAGTCTAGAGGATGTATTATGTTCATAAATTAGTGCTTTAAGATTGTAAAATTGATCAAATGACTTTAATAGTAAGTTTAAATAGTAAGCGATGTTTTACACCTGTTATACTTTTTAAATCTACGTTAACCATTTGTTCATTATTGCGGGATATTTATATATTGTTACATATATATAGTATAATAGGTATGTAGAATATTTTAAATTGGTAATAGAGGTAGTTTTTATGAATAGAAACTCTGTTCATATTTTTTAGTCAAATCACATGAAAGAAAAGAACCTGTTGAAGTTCAGGAGAGAACCTGTATTACCTTAACAGGTGCAGTAAATTACTTTGAAATAAAAACTCTCTATAATATTGTATTAAGAATATCTTAATTTTATTAATTGGACCAGAGGCAGAATAATAAATCAAAACAAAAACAATTGAATGCTGAGAAATCTGAGCTTGAATTCAAATCTCAGACTTTTTCAAAAAACTACCAGTTTAAAAGTAACATTTATATATAAAAAGGTGAAATTTAAGTTGAAGCTCAGTTTTTAACACATTTTCTAAAATTTTGTTATACTAGACTTAACTCCCTCTTCAATTTAATTTCAAAATACTGATTCAACATATAAATTTATTTATGTATTATTAAACTAATTTAATTTAATTATAACAAGTAGATACCATATACCAATAACATCTAAATAAACAAAATAGATATAAGTTATAAGATCATAAAACTTAGCCAAACTCACAGAATTAACAATTTTCATTTAAAATTAATTTTTCTTAAAATAAATTGTCAAAATTGTTAATTAATATTTTTAATTATTTAATTAAATTAATTAACTATGGTAAAAAACACTTGTCCATTTAAAAACTCATTGTTATTCAATTAATTCTTGTCATTTAAAAATAATCCTGTATTTGTATAGTGTGTGTACCACAAATATGAAGATCAATTGCATTTGTTATATATATAATAGAAAGTATATAGTAATATTTGTAAAGTTAATTTAAAAAAAAAATAATAATAATATATTAAAAATATATTAATTTAATCTTTAATATCAAATAAAAATAATAATAAATTAAGTTATAGATAATCCAAGTGTTGAATTAAATGTATATTTCCAAAACTTAATATAACTAACTTTTTTTTATTTATATATATAGTATATAAGTATGTATGTATTTTATTTTAATATAATTATTAAATATTTAAATATTAATTATTATAGGTATTAAAAAATATTATTATGTTTTCCTTTTTTATTTTCTACATACTTTATATATTTAAATAAAGTAAAAATATACATAAATATATATGTATACATATATATATTATTTATTTTAATTAAATATAAACGATTAAAAAAAATTTTTTTTATATAAAACAATAAAATTAAAAAAAAATTAAAAAAAAAAAAAAAAAAAAACAATTTAAAAAGCACGTATAAAATAATTTTTAGCGCACACACGATTCTTTTCTACCTATCGTTTTTGGAGTTCCAGAAATAACTGATTAACTGAAAAACTTAATATATGTAATTTTGTCTTGCGCTAATGGAAGATTGAGCATCTTTTTTTTTTTTCTTCTTCTTCTTCTTGTCTTTTTCAACAACAACAACAACAACAACAGCAACAACTATACACAAAATAATATTAATAATAATAACAATAATAATAATAAATGTAAAAAAAAAAAAACAAAAATTAAAAATATAAAGCAAAAGCAACAGCAGCAGCAGCAGCAGCAACACAGTCAGTATAAAAAATATAGCAACAACATCAAATAATAATAATAAACAAACAGACAAACATACAAATCGATGGCGATAAAATATTTAAAGTTTATATTATTATATAAAAAAAAATTCAAATCCTTAAAAACCACTCTTGACATCTCTCCTCCACACCAATGACAACAACTTTGAAGCTGATTACCGTTCCGTTTACCAGTAAATCTTGTGTATACACATTATAATATATATATATATACATATATATATATCAATAAATTTTATACATATATATATATACCATAAATATATAATAGATATAATATTGTATACACAAGGTATATTACCACTGTATATTTTGTTGAATATTTTATATATACAAGTATATACATATATACATTTCTTAATGTTATTATTGTTAGTTTTTAAATTTTTCTTGTTTTTTTTTTGTTTAAGTTTTCTTTCTTTATTCACTTTTTTTTTTCTTTTTCTTTTTTTTTTTAGACTCTTTTAATAGTCTTATTTTATTTTCATTTTTTTGTTTTTTTTTTAATTTTATTTTAGTTTCCAAATAAACCGGTTAATATTAAGTTTTCTCAAAGTATCTTATAATAAGTATCTATTTATCTTTTTAATACTGGTGTATTTATTATAGTATGTATCTTAGTATTTTATATTTAAAAATGATTTCTATCTTTTATAAATCGAATATTATTAGAATTATTATTATTATTATTATTAAATATAAGGTTTATTTAGTTCTGCATACTTATAAATATATATGAAATTAAATCAAATAAATTAAATGAATTATTTATATAGTTGAACATATTGACACATATATATAATTAAATATATATAGATAAAAAATAAAAAAAATAAATTTAGAATAAATTATAAATTTGCATATTAGCGTTAATAGATATAAACTTAAAATATGTTAATAATATTATAAGAATTATATATATAGATGTAAACTAAAGATCTTTAAGACATTTGAATAAAAGTTTTTGCAAAAATATTTAATTTTATCATTCTCATTATATGTATTTATATATATATATATATATATATATATATAAATATTTATTTATAATTTTAACCTTTTTATTAACAATTTGATAAAATCAGACCAAACGGCACTTATCTTCTACATCAAACATAATCGCCTTATTAGAATTCTTAAGTATTTCTAAATTAATACATAGATAAATTAGGGTATAATATGCTAAATTGTCACATTAGTACATATCAGATCCTTATTATCTTAATCAATCTTAATGGTATTAACTAAATACATACAAATATATACATATATAAAATAATAAAATTTCAAAAATTAGTCTGATATAAACTTAAGATATAATTTAATTGTCACATAATTAATAATTATAACATTGGGAATACCCTTTATACTTATAAATGGTATAAAAAATTATTTAATAATTGAAGCGAATTTATTTATTAAGTTTATTAAATGTACATTATAAAGCACAAAAAATAGCTTTGACACTTAAAATTGTTAAATTTGGTAAAACTCATAAAAAAAATAACTCAAAAAAAAAATTTTAAAACGAAAATACACTGCACTATATTCTAATAATATGTAATTTATTTTGAATTTCACTTAATTAAACTTCAAAATATTGACAAGTAAAAATTAATTAAAAAAAAAAAAAATTGACAAGTGAAAAAAACTTCAAAAACAATTTAAGACTTAAAACGGTTTAACTGACAGCATATATAAAGGATACTAAAACGATATGACATTAGGCGCGTGCGCGTCACATTAAAATCGTCCTGATTTCAAAAAGCGAAATTCATAATTGTATTTTTAATTTTTTTTTCAAACTAATTGCATATGTTATATATACATTTAAATATATTAAAGTTTATTATAATGATTTGAAATTGTAGTTCAATAAGTCTATAATATCTTTAATAATCAATTAATATAATCAATTTAATATAATTTAAGATTGTATATGTATATATATTCAATAAATCAATTTACAGATTTTATTTACAAAATAATAAAAAAAAAAATAGAAATTATTTATTTTCCCACCTTTATTAACTCTGAAAAAAATGCATACATTAAATAAAAAAATTTTCATTATAATATCAATTTTTTTTTTTTTAAATATAAAAATTTCTTACTGCAATACGGATGCACTTAATTTTTTTCATTTAATTTTTTTTTTCTGATGGCGCTTACTGTTTTCTGCTTGATTATTTTAAAAAAGAAAAACAAAAAAAGAGAAAAAAAAAACAAGAAAATTAAATAAAAAGAAAAATAAAAGTCACGAACTTCTCTAATACTCTTTGTTAGAGGTTTTATAATGATTAAAGTATCTATAAGATATTTTTAATATGAACTAAGCATAAAGCCATAAAAATATGTATATTTTTATATATAGCTATATATATAATATATATATAGAATTGTTGTATTTCAACAAAACAATAATAAATTTTATAAACAATTTTTAAGCGCAGTATAAAGGTATGCGCCAATGCGTTTTTACTTTTTTTTTATATATATATATATATATATATTTAGGTATACATATTTTGTTTTTAGGTTTAGTTTTTTTTTTTTTTGATTTTTCTTCTTCATCTTTATCATCTTCTTGTTCTTCCATGATCAACATTGTCATCATCATCATTTTCAACATTTTGTTAGTATTGTACATATATAACTATATATGTATATATATATATGTACAATTATATATTAATTGGTATGGTACCTACAGAGTATTGGAATGGTATTATCCAAATAGTTTTCAAGAAGTTGATATAAAAAATCCATTGTACATGTTGCTCTTTTTTTTATGAATTATATAATATATGGATATATGAACATATATATATATATACCTTGATATTTCATTATATAATAAAGTGCATTTATATATGCATGTAATATATATATATAACCACAAAAAATCTATAGATAATTTTATTTTAATTCGTCGTATACATGTAGAGTATATAGTAGACTTGACTTCAAGATTTATAAAAATATATAAAACTACATATTATAGTTATGTAGTATAAAAAATAATTCAGATCTTACATTAAGAGCTTAGAAATTGATAGATTAGAGGTGGTTTTATGGG
Organism: Dolichopus griseipennis; assembly: GCA_963082915.1. NCBI lineage: Eukaryota > Metazoa > Arthropoda > Insecta > Diptera > Dolichopodidae > Dolichopus > Dolichopus griseipennis. The sequence goes on from OY720441.1 coordinate 323,501,181, forward strand.
TAAGCACTTATTAACCAAGGGAGTGTGAGTTAGGAATTTCGATTTCCGCACATACAATGGAAATTTTTTCACTAAGTATTTATTCGTGAAAATTCACACCAAAAATTTAGACCATTGCGAAATCCCACCCATAATCATCACATTTTAATTGCAATGAAAATTTATAAAAGAAAAAAATAATTTTTAATTTACAAACTTTTCTTGGTGACCAAATATATAATGGGAATATGGGATACCCAAACAGTCACAAGGCCTTACGGGTTAAAATAGCATGCTGTTCTCCATCAAAAGCAATAACAACAAAGGGTTGACTTTAATTCTAATCAATATGTTAAAACAACTCATTAAGAGTCTAAATTTACAGCTGGGTGGCACAGTGGTTAGAGTGCCAACCTTTCATGCGAAAGGCCCGGGTCGAATCCTAGTGAAAGTGAAAAAACTTTTCTGGTTTTCGACTCAACTCAGTTACCATTCGCAATTGGGTTCAAATTAATGACTTAATCAATTATTAATAATTATATATCTTTAATAAAAAGTACATACATGAAAAAATATATACTAAAAATTTAATTGAATAATATAACTCACAGATATAGAATACCATATAACTCAAATACAAAAACACTACAATATAAACAAAAATAGAATTGTATCTATTGAAAATCTTAGACTTTTCTACATGTTATAAGGCCTAGTACTTTCTCATGTTTAAATTGTATGTGAAATTTATTAAGATCAATTCTAATAATGCGTATATAATATGACCCCTCCTGTTCCAACATGTACCTATGGTATAGACAGGCTAATTCGCCTAACAGTTGAACAGTAACTCTTCTTTTATAACAGTTTTTTTATGATCTTGCCCAATGAGTCATTTGGTTGCGGTGATCTGTTTGCGCTATATAATGAGGAATTGATTCTTCTTGATTCAATTTGATTCTTGGTTATAGGAACTAGAGTTCAACTTATGATTTGATCATTTGACTTGAAAACTAGATATTTGGTTATATATGTATAAATATATAAAAACCGTTAATTAATAATTTGAAACAAGATATTTTAAAAATAAGAAGTTTATTAAAAAATCTCTAATGTATCTGATGAAATTAATATTAACCATTTAATTAAACTTTATCATTACCGGGTATTTAAGATCCGCTTATATATAAATAATATTCAATAAAAACCATCAAGAAATGCATAGTTTTATATGCCAAACAATGCTAATTACATATAATAAAACAATGAAAATCAATTAAAACATATTTAACCTGCTTCAGTAATGTAGTGAGGCATTATGTAAAATGTCGATTGCAATGGCTGCGATGTACCTAATACTTAACATAGGGGTAAAAAAAAAAAATTAATTCTACAATGTTCCAATATGAAACAATAAGATATTATCTATAAATATGTGGAATATTGCAAATCAGGGTCCTATTGCACCAACTATGCTTATGACTAATTAAATAATCAAATAATAATTATTTGATAAGTTTTTTATTAAAATTCAACCGATTCATGGATTATTAATTAAAAAAATAGTTATACACTGGATATACAACTTCAAAATTCATCTATACTGAATATAGTTTCGAAGTTAAAAAAAAATTCAACAGTTATAAAGATCGTAACTTGTTAAAGCTAGTTCATTAACAGGTAAAGATAGTTAAACAATTTGATCATTTTAATAAATCTTATTTCTACTCTAGCTGAACCCAATCTAATAACAATCTTTAATGTAAACTTAATTCAAAAGATTTTTTTTTTGTAATTTTTGTATAAAATTATATATGTAAATAAATTGTAAATAAATATTATATATATATTTATATAAATATAAATTTTAATTGTTTTTGAAGGTGTTTTGTATTTTTAGTACACGAGTGTTTAGAACTAAAGTAAAATTTATGTTTATATATAATAAATAAGAAAAAAATAAAAATCTATTAAAAAATTTTGTAAACATGTCTGAAAATAAAAAATTTTATACTAAAAACTTAACTTCATAAAATAAATACTTAAATATAAAGTATATATATGTTTATATAAGTATATATATAAAGTATAATTCTTTTGTATTTTTATTCAAAATAATTTTCTCCTGCAGACCAAAGTCATGTTGTCTAAAAGAAATAAAAACTATATATATATATATATATATATATAAATATATTTTTTATTATATATATATTATTATTAACGATTTTTTTACTATAAGTCTACAGGTAAATGGATACCTCAATTAAGATCAACTCAACAGTACACACAACACAGAAAACTAGTTTTTTTTAATTTTTATATTTTTTGTTCTTTTTGTTTTTCTTGTTGTTTTTGTTTTTTTATTGTTCTTTTCGCGAAATGTAAATTAAATTTATAAAGAAGCATTTACATTTCTTCTACAACAAGTGGATAATTTAATATTTAAATTCTTAGAATTTTTATTTTGTAAATTGTTAGAAACATGTGAGATACTTATGAAGATGAATATGTTGCATAGATATTTAATAATTTTCAAGGTGTAAGTTCCTTTTTAAATATTTGTACAAAAATTAGGTTGACTCCGGGATTGGAAATTTAAACGAATTTCATTCATACAAATATAGTTAAGGTCATCGTGTGCTTTTTACTAATCAAATAATTAAATAACGATATACTTTTAATAAGTATAAAATTGGTATAAGTATACAAATCAAAACTTGATTGGCCTTTATCAAATAATGTTATTTGATTATAGTTATATACTGAGATTGATCTCAGAACTCGCCCTTTGAACTAAAACTAGGTGTAAACTTTTAATAGATATGCATATAAAGAGAAAAAGTTGTGTGACTGCTATTCGTATGCTTCTTGCATTGCACGTGCCAAATTTTATGTAAACTTTGGCAATAAAATTAAAGTAATTTTGGAAATGTTTTAGAAACCCATGTTTTTTATAAACCGAGTTCTGGACAGCTTATTTTTCTATTAAGCTCTCATATAGAGTAAAAGTTGTATGGAAGCTACCCGTACCGGTTAAACAAACTGAATCAATAAACGGTTATTGTAAAGTAAAAACGAATTTGGGAAAATTTAAAATCTAGAGTTTTCAATGTAATTCGATCCATAGCATATTTCTAACTCGCTTTATTTACAGCGTCATAAACGTAGAGGCAAATTTAGTATGTCATTGGAACTACATCTGTAACTGCAAACTGGGCCATATATATATTCGACAAATTATAAAAGTTTAACATTATTTTTTGTAAAATTCTAAGCAAAATTTTATATATTATAGATTATGAATTAAAATAAAAGCTCTTTTGATACGACTGATCAAATCGAAAAGCACTACAAATAGGAATACTGTCGTTAATTAGTCTCTACATACTGGATAGGCAATATTGATAGGCAATAGTTGGACTAAGTTATGAAAATAAATGAAGTTATACAGGGCCGCCGCTTAGTTTTAGGCAGGTTGCGTGCCGCTCAAGGACTATTGCCAAGGAGGCGGCATTTTTAGTAAAAAAAACAAAAAAAGAATGTTTGAATATGAAGCCAATGATGAAGTTAATTCTTTTCCAAGAGATAATTTTAGGATATAGTTCTTAATTTTGGACAATACGCTATCTTCTCTAACTGGATGAATCACTTTGTTAAAAGTGAATAATGAAACATTCAAAATTGTACAAAACGTCAATGCAATCAATCAATGGACAGATGAAGAAATCTTAAAACATTGCAAAGATATGGACTTAAAATTGTCCAACAAAGAAAATTCAGATGATCATGATATTGATGGAAACGTTCTTTTCAAAGAGCTAAAAACCTTAAAACAAACTGTTTTATGAAAAAGGACATAACTCCTCATGATTTATTGAATTTTTTTTTCCAAAATATTTTGTCGGAAACTTTTCCAAATATTTGTATTGTGCTAAAAATTTATCTTACACTGCCAGTTTCGTTCGCTTCAGGAGTAAAGAATTTCTCCAAACTTAAGATCATTAAAAACCATTTAAGGTCCACAACAACTCAAAAAATTGGTAATTTCAAGAGGGTTTTAAAATTCGTGCAACACTACACACATCACGCAGTGTATTACAAAATAAACTAAGTATGCAATTTACTGCATTTTATTTATTTTTTTATTTATTTATTTATTAGTAGTACAAGAAAAAAGTAAATATTTCCTGCTATTATAATAGTCCTACACTATATTTTAATATTATCTATGATCCGACCAGAGTTTGAACCCTAAAACTTGTACAAATTTAACTTATAGAAAAACATTTTAATTTTGAAATTTGAGTATGAAATTTTTTATCATAATTATGTATTTTCCTAATAATGATATATTTTAAGTTTCCCTACTATCCACTAGGCCATTAATATTTAAAAAAATTAAATAAAAATAATATTCCAGAGGAGTTTAATGACGAGAAAAAATCCTTTTATATAAAGTGTCAATTCTGTGAATTGAAATTCAAAAGTAATAAAAATTAAAAATAAAAATAAAAAAATAAAAATTTAAGTTAAATACCAATAAAATTTAAAAAAAGGACATACCTACATTTGCATATTTATGCCTATCATGATGTATGGTTTATTTTGTTTAAAATTGAATTAAACAATCACAACAGAAAAACAAAAAAATTAAATTTAAATCATAGTTAAATTAAAAAACCAATTTAAAATTGAATTTAAATAGATAACACTTTTTTCATATTTAAAAAATATTAAATTTATTATTTTAATTTAATAATTGTTAAAATTTGTAATGAAAATTTTGATTTAACAATTTATTTATTTTAGTAGCATCTATTGGAAAATAGGAAAATTTAATATAACTGTTCAATAATAATCATAATTTTAATTAAAAAACTTAAATTAACTTAAATTAAAAAATTTTTATTTGTTCAATTATAAAAATTAAAAAGGTTGAAATAAATAAATTAATTAATTAATTTTTTTTCAAAAAATATTTATAATTTCGTTTTGTTTAATTGGTTTAATTTATAAAGTATAGAGACATCTACTGGAGAATAGATCTAACTATATAAAACTTCAAAAATAAACATAAGATCCATACAAACTCCAATAACGTTAACAAAAAAATCTACCCAATAAACTAAATTAATAACGTAACATTTGGTTTATTGTTGAACGTCAATTAACAGTTTACAGGGATGTTATTTTATTAGTTAATAAAAAAGTTGTACACTTTTAAATGGTGCGACAGGATATTATTTTTTTTGTAGCATTTTCTGTTTAAAAAAAGGTAAATAAATGGTGTTAAAATAATAAATATCATTATATATATAGTAATTTAAAGTGACGTTCATTTTTTTTTTTATTTTGATTTGTGTTTAACATTAAAATATTAAAAATAAAAAAATTTTCATAACCATGGCGCAATCATTTTTTTATTGTGTTAATGGCAGCCATTTTACTTTAGTATTAAAATAAAAAGTTTTTTAAAACTATTTGGGTATGTTATTTTATATTTTAAATAAATTAAAATAAAAAAATGAAATAAATCTGATGCTTTAGAATTTCAAAATGAAAGGTAAACATTTATTAATATTTGATGTCATATATATTTTTATCTTTTTTATATTGAATTGAAACTGAAGAAAGAAAAATTTTCTTTTGAACGACTGGGAAAGAGAAAAGTGCGCCTTTTCTTGTAAAAATTACAACAAGAAAAAGTTAATGGTTAAATTTCTTGATGATGGCAAAATATAATTTTTAAATTCTGCTAAATGTTTATTTATCTATGAAGTTGGAAAAAATTTTTGGAAATTTTAAAAACAAATCGTTCTTAAACAAAAGGAAAGAAATGTATATATATATATATATATATAAAAAAAAAAATTAATTTTATTTTGACATTTCTTTGTACGAGTATACTATATAAATTAGGGAAAAAAATTTTAATAGAATTATATTATATTACACTATAACAGTTTGTATATAGTTGTAATGTAACCTGTAAATTGTATACTATATAATCAATTATTTCATCATGCAACAACTTTCTCTCATAAATGAAATAAAAATTTTTTCATTTTATCTTTTACTATTGTGCTTTTTTTTTTTTATTTGATTTCCTTTAATTGGGCAAGTCTCACTAATACGTATACAAAATTTATTAAAGAAAAAAGCAAGAGTAGTAAAGTTATCTGTAGAATGTTGTTTTTATTTTTTTGTTTTTATTTTTAAAGCTCAACTGCAAAAATAAAACTTAAAATAAGCCGCCAATCTTAATGAAAATTTTTCAAATTCCAGCTTGTCTACTTTTTTCAATTCATGTTTGTATAGTTGGTACCTAATATTTATTTTTATTAAGTTTTCCATGGCATATTTTTTCAGTGATAATAATAATTAAAAGATTTTGTTAAGATGAATAGTTTATTTTCGAATTTTTAGTTATTTTGTAACAACTTGTTGAAAATTATCAAATATAATTTCCACTGAATTTTCTGTCATTGCACGGTGAAAAATTAAAAGCAAAAAAATTTGCAAATGATAAAAAAAAAAAGGAAAACTTGAAGGTCATATGAAAAAAATCGAAGGACTTATGATATGAAAGAGGTGTAAAATGAGAATATATCGAATTATTGATGTTACTATGGCAATTAGTGGGGTTTTTTAATATTTTTAGGGGTGTCTGAGTGATGTGGGTAAGTACAGTGGTTATTAACCAAGGGAGTATGGGTTCGATTTTTGTATGAGGTCGTACCTAAATGTTTTTAGAAAAAAATAAAGTAATTATCTTTTGTAAAATTACTTTAGTAAACAAATACAAAGAAAAATATATAATAATATGTGATATGTATGTATATACATGACTTATTAATCAATAAAAATATTGAGAATGGTAAACAACGGGTCACAAGACTCATAGGACCTAGGTGTTAGGATAGTATGCTGCATCAAGTTTTTTTTTTATTTAAAATAAGAGGGTTTAAGAAAAAAGCATACGAAAAAGTTCAGTAATTTCAAGAATAAATGAAAAATTTTACTCTTTTAGTAAAATTTTGTATGAATTTTGTTTAGTAAAATAAAAAAAAATTAACATTAGCTATAAAGTAATCAAAAATTCATTAAACTTAGCTAAAAGTTGTGGTGGCTTTATTTAATCAACTGCAGCGTCCAACAGGGGTGTGTGTCAAAATCCTTATAACTTCTTTTTTTTTTTTGATAATAAATTTTTTTAGACTTTATAAATTTTTAGACCTTATATCAGTTCGAAAGGGACATGAAATTTTAATTTACGGTTGTCTGGTCAATATATCGTAAAAAAAAAAATTATCTGCCTTATCTTCTACTCCTTGGTTAAAAGGAATTGACAGTTTGATACAATGGAAAAAAGAGAATCAACAAAAATTAAAAATGCAAACTATTTTCTCATTATATTTTCAAATGAGTTAAAGAATTATTAGATATTTGCTTAATAAATTTAAATTATCTAATTTTTTCAGAATTTTTATAGTAGGAAAAAATTATGAAATCATAATTCTAGTATTGTTTTTATTTACTTACAAAATTTAAAAAAAAACATACCATATACATAATTCATAATATTCATTAAAATAATTAAAAAATAAATTATTTTATTTATTTTACTTTATCAAGAGTAATAAACAATAATTAATAGAAAAATCAGCAATAAATATCATGATTTTTTGTTTATTTATAAAAGTTTTCTCTTTATCTTCAATATTATTCCTATTAATAAATTTCAAATTTTCAATTTTTATCATTTTTTTAACGAAAATAAATATTGTCTTTTGAATTTAGTTATATTTTGAAAAAATCACAAAATTAAAAACAATATGCATATGAATGAATCCACTTGTATATTGGTAATTCATCTTTTTATATAAACTCATTGTGCATGAAATTAAACTGATTTTAATTTAAAATATTTAAAGTAGGGTATGTTCTATATAAATGTAATATATCGAAAGATAAATATTAGTTTTCATTAATTACCTATATACTTAATAAATAAAAAAAAAAATTAATTAATTAAAAACAAATCTTTGTTCAGATTTTAATTATAAAAAAAAACGCAATTCCTTTCAAAATTTCTTTGTTTGAAATCCTATAGGTTATAAATTAAAAAATAAACTAGGTATCAACCATTATTTACTAAATTTATTTGAAATTTGTAAAATGTATATAGAAAAATTTTAAATCATTTAATGTTTCAGTTAAATAATAATAAGGTCATATTGTAAGAATGAAAGTATATTTATCCAAATGATTGTTAAAATATTCTTAGTATAAATCTTAAATAAAAGATTAATATTATCCAAAATTCTCTTTTTTTATAAATAAAATAAAAATTAAATCAAAACAAAAAATTGTTAAAAAAACGAATTGCTAACGCAACTAAAAAAAAGAGGAAATATTTTTTGGAGATCCATGGAATCAAAAAATAAGTCACCTAAACAAATGGAAAGAAAAACAAAATTTCATATATTAACTAACAGTATAATATACATAGCCTATAATTCATATTACTTCTGCAAATATAAAATATTATAAATATGTATATTTTAATTTATACACTGTATTTTTTAGTTAATATATATAATATAAAAATTCGTATCTATGTATAATAAGTATTACTCATTTTGAATGAAATATAAAATATATAAGAAGTATATAGGTACAAATTTGAAAGAGTAACACTAACAATAATATAATATAACACGGTTAAATGTGTATATTGTATAATTTTAATATAAATTTTATAATATAATGGGGATTGGGGAATGATAGACTCGACTATGGTATATATTTGATAGTATGTATAATGGGTTCAGTTTAAAATAGTATTTGAAATTTTTGGTATATTTGATTATAAAAAAAAACGTATCTACTACTGTTTAGAAATACACAAATAAAAGATACAACAAATACTATGAAACGAAAATTGAGTATATTTGTGAGCTCGTGCTGTACTAGACGAATATATAATAAACCAGTTGAAATAATTTCTTTGTTTTGTTATTATTTGTGTTTTCCAAAAACAAAAAAATTTTAAAATTGGGTATTGGTGTAAAAAAAAAAATTTATACACCAATTTCTGCTTAAAAACTAGTCCAGAACAAATTTTAATTTTTGAAAAATAAAAATCAGATAATATCTATACATTATATTAAATATGACTTTATTGGGTAAACCATTTCGATTTTTATTATAAATTATTATAAATTTATGTATTACAAGAAATCAAAAATTAAAGCTGAAATTGCCTAGGTAAATTTTTTATTTGTTCTAATATCTCACAGATACAGTTAATAAATCGAAAATTAAAACAGGAGTTGGCAAATTGCAACACTACAATGCCTACTAATGAGTTTAAGTAGTGTTGCAAAGACGATCATTTTAATTTTCTGCTTTATTTGGGGAGCAACAACATATCTAGCCCAAGTATCTAACTAGTGCCTTGTTTGTACCCATGTTTTCCTGCTATAACGAATGCTACGTAGATCCTTAGTTTTCTTTCTCCATTAATTTCAGAAAATCGTCTTCTAAGCATAAACAATTTCAATTACCATTTCTATGTACATTTCAATGTACAGAAACTTATAAAGTAAAATTAGAAACTACTTAACAGTTTTTATTATGTAATTTAGGAATTAATTTTTGTTAGATAGTAAATGGTCTTTTTGCATAAATGTGGCCAGATAGCTTCTTCCTCTGCTTCCTAAGTGAAATATGAGGTATTTTTTTTTTAAATACTTTCTATTTATAATTCAAATACTATTTATTTTATTTTATATCATATATTTCATATTTTACTATATATTTGGTAATCATAGAAATTTAAAATGGGGTCACCATCGTGATTTAAAATTAGGACCCCGTCCGGAAATCGAACTCGCACCTCCTCGGTTAGTAAGTCAAATGTGCTTATCCACAAACCCACCGCCTCCTATATTATATTAAATTTGAAATGCAAACATTTTTCATCATTCATGTTTCACATTTGTTCAAAAAATTGTTTACAATAAGGGTTCCTGTATCTTAAAAATAATTTTCTTTATAATTTTAAGAAAAATCTTAAGTATAAAGTCAAAAATTTTTCTTACACACTAGGTTACACTAAATTTTCATTCATTGTTCTATTTTATATATATATATATTTTTATTTAATAAATTGTTAAATTTTTCTTTAGCAAACATAATTTCTTTAACTATATTATAAAAATTCAGGTAGAAAATTTGCGCACAGCTGCTGGCTGCTAGCTGCTGCAAATTCATATTCTGTTCTACACATGTTTTTAAAAGTAAATAATAATTTAATTCAATATTATATTATATTACAATGCAAAAAAAAAAAAAAGGATAGGTCTCATTATTTTCTAACTTTTTTTGATTTATATTCAATTATCCATTGGATTCAAAATAAATCTTTTTTGTGTAAAATTTTTTTGACGTGTGGTACAAATTCTATAAATATGAGAGTACTTAAAGATACATGTGTGTATCTTATGATATAATATTATATTTTTATTAAGTTAAAATTGTATAAGTGTGTACAAGATGTATATATATATATAAAGTTAAATAAAATAAACTTTTTTTTTTTAAATAAAATTTTTTTTTTTACCATATTTCAAAAAAAAATTTATACACCAATGTCGTAGTACGTAATTATACCCTACCTTTGCAGTTTACACACTCCTTTTCTGATATTCATTTTTGACAGTAGTAAAAAAAAAAATTTTTTTATAAAATTTCGATAAAATAAAGTTAAATATATAATATAAATACATTATATATATATATAGTAAAAAAAAATAAAATTTAAAATTTTTAATTTAAGTTTTTTTTATTTTTTTTTAATTTTAAATTCAAATGTGTTTCAAGTAAGAAACAAAAAAATATTTAAAAATGTTATTCTTAAAAGTGGCTTTTCAAAAAATTATATTTGGGTAATTTTTTTTTTATTTTTCTCAATTTTTTATTCACAACTAATTCACAATAGTAAAAAAAAAAAAAATTCTATTAAAAATTCAAAAAAAAAAAAAAATATTTCATAACTATATACGAAAAAAAAAAAAAAATGGTGCGAAATTTTCTTTAGATAAAAAAGAAAAATAATTATTATAAAAATTTTTTTATTAAATTAAATTTACAAAATTTTAAAATATTTTACGTCATAGATAAAAATTCTAGATTTAATTTAATTTGTAAAAAAAAAAAATAAAATAAAAACTTGCAAAAGAAAGTTAATTTTTTGAGTGTTTTGTTAATTTGATTATAAAAAAAAAAAATGAAAATTTAATTGAATTAAATTTCAAAATATAAATATTATTATTTATTAAATTAATTAATTGCCAATTCAAAATAAATGTTTTTTTTTGAATATTTGTAAGCAAAAATTAAAAAAAAAAAAAAATTAAATTATAAATCGTAATTAAAATATGGTTAAGTGACAAAGAGTTTTTTCTTTCAAAAATCGTTTTTCTTTTAAATTTCTACAAAATTATTTGATTTTCTTAAAAAAATTATTTAATTGTTAATATTAAAATTTAAAAACTATATTTAAAAAATAGTATAAATAAAAGGGTTTTTTTTTTTTTTGGTTAATTATTAAAAATGCAAAAAAAGTAAAGGGGAAAAATAAGAGGCATGTGACTGTGTCAAGTGCATTAGTTTTTTTTTTATACCTATTCTCATTTTTTTTTAATTTTATTTTTTCAGTGATTCGCAAATATTAGACTGCTTTTTAAATATTTTTGTTTTATTTTTCTTTTAATTCTGTAAACGGCTGCGCGCCGTCGCGTCAATCGTTAAAAATAAAAATTGTAGTCTTACCATTTTTCCACATTTCTCTATAACCACGCATTTAAAAAAGTATATTACTATAATACTTATTATAAAAATTCATATATGTATAAAAAAACAAAAGTATCTGAGATTCATTTCATATACATATATATGTATTTAATTAATATATTGAATTTTCTTTCTCTGTAGAGAGTTATAATTTATAAAAATGTAAAATATACTATAAGTATCTATAGATATTATTTGGTAGTATCTATAGATTTGGTTTATTTCCTTTTTTTTTTATTATTATTTAAAAAAAATTATTAATACTAAAACAAAGTTATTCTCTACCTATACAATTTACATTTAAATTGTAGACTAGGTGAAGGTTTGAAAAAAAAACTTCACCAATTTTTTTTTTATTTTTAAATAATAATTTTTATAGGTAGGTAATTATGTTTATATCGAAATATTATTACAATAATTAGGTATAATCAATTTATTTGGTTAGTTTTTTTTTATTATAATATTTATATCTAATAATTGATTTTGAATTTAGAACGTTTCAAATTTCAATGTTTATAGTTCGGTTTTTTTTTTTTACAAAGTCAAATAATAACTTAGTTGGTAGGTACTATATATAATTGTATATATTATGTAGTACCTACTTAATTATATATTATAAAAATAAAATGGAATTGTGAAATTTGAAAAAATGTTAAAAATCGCAAATTTTTATTTAATAAATAGCAAATAGATTAGGTGCTAACAATAATTCAAAGTATAATTAATGTAATATAATAGTTAAACATCTAAAGGGTCGTTCGTACCTATAATATTTTACAGGTTAAAATTCTGAAAAAATTATTTAAATGTCAAAAAAAACTTAAGGACATTCACCCTTAGGCAATCCAAATAACAATGACGAAATAAGTTTTTGTGTACAGATAATTTTAAAACAATTCTATTATGTGGGTATTTGGTAAAGATGTACATTTTTTCTATTAATTAAAAAAAAGTTTATTTTAAAGGAAAAGGATTTTGAATTAATGAACTTTGAAAAATCATTTTATGAAATTAAATTTGAACATTTCGGAATCTATACTTTTATATTAACTTGTCTGTGTCAATTGGGTTTATTTTTCATTCTGTAAGTTGGTGACACATTAATATTAGAAATATGTTCATAAATTTATAAGAATTGTATGGTGGAGTGGTTAGCGAAGTGTGTAAACATCTTCAAAATTCATACAGTTAAATTTATCTATCGCTAATGAAAATTTAAACTTGTTATATTTGTCATTCATATTTGGAATTGAATCCTAACTCGACTTCGGATTTCAGTTTAACATAAACTTTAGATTTTTAAACTTCAATTTAATTTCAAATTTAGTTAATTTTTATATATTAATTATGGAATATATGTTATTACTGAGTGAAACATGTCTTGATGCAAGATTAAAGAAAATTTAGCTGGGCCCCTACCATGTAAAAAATGCGCATCGCAAAAATGTGCGCATTTGATTTGCGATGCGTAAATTAATTGGTACCATGTAACAAAAACGCATCGAAAAACTGTGCTGCCATTGAAAATATTTAAAATTGCCACTTTGACATTTGTTTTTCCTTCTAAAATTTTTAAAATTGACATTTAGACATTTGTTTTTGTTTGTAAAATCGTAAATTTGTAAACAAGTGAAATAAAATTTTTTTTAAATATAAAATAAAACATAATTTTAAATAAAAAGTAAAGTTAAATAAAAAAAAATGGATTCCATAGAAAAATCGAAATTGCGATGGCTTGGTTGTTTGCTTAGACCTACAAAATAAATGTAAATAGTAATATGTTACTGCACAAAAAAAATTAAAGATTGTTGTTTATATCACAATGAACAAAAAAATTTTTGCCTTAAAATATTTTTGTTAGTTTGAAACAAAGTATAGTTAAAGTAATTTGTGCTTAAACATAGAACTTTAATTATCATAAATTCTATAAATGACATATATTATATGAATATACTTACATGTTTATTAAAAACTACTAACTAATTGTTAAAAACTAAAAAATTACACCTCCTTCGCATACAAATTATCAAGCGAATGAAAAAAGTAAAATAAACGTCAAAAATGTTCGCAAGTAGCATACCATGGTACCAAAGTTGCTACTTACGAATGCGCAAATTTCCTATATGCGCTCTACATGGTGTCATTTTTTCTCATGCTACTTACGTTTAGCGTAAGTAGCAATACATGGTAGCCTACCTGGATTTGAAAATGCACTTTCGAAAAGCCACAAAGGCCTCTTATTATTATAAATTATTATATACAATAATAAAGCATTTCCAATTTTTTAATACCTATACTTAAATAATATTTGACAATAAAAACAAAATATTAATTGAATAAGTTCAGTGGAACTGAACTTCCATCTTAAATAAAATAATAAATAACGATTTAAAGTGTTAATTAAATTACATAATTAATTTAGTCATTTAATTTTTTTTTCCAAATAATATAATTTAATTAACTTTATATTTTAACATCTGTTACGGTTGTTTAAATTTGACATTTAAAACCATATAAAGAAATTTAATTTTTAAAAAATAAATTGAATGAATATTTAAAAAATTTTTAAACAATAGAAAAGAGTCAAATATACAAATATACATATGTATAACAGTTATATAATATAAATATATATTATAAAATATATTTAAATCATATTAAACTGGGCGTATACAAATGTTAATTAATGAATTAATACAAAAATTTTATTGTATTTAAATTATTTTTTTAATTTTATGAAGAAAGAACACTTATTAAAAGGTTCTTCTCTTTTTAATTTTATAATTATTTTATTAATGAAAAAATTTCTCAAAAATTTTACCAATTCTTTAACGTAAATTAATGAAAACAAATTAATATAAAAACTTCAAACAAAAAAAAATATATTTTAAGTATTAATATTTAAATTTTTAAATATATCATCATTAGTCATTTCGATCTTTGTTTTTTTTTTTTTAATTTTCTGATGCAATTGAATTTAAAAAAAAAAAAATAGAAATATTATGTTTATATAATTCATTCTGTTCAATTTTAATTGTGATTTAATATTTTTAAAATAAGATCAGATAATGTAAAACTAAATAATGTAAATTATTATGAATTTTTTTTTAAAATAGCATTAATATTAATTGACCTAATAATTTGCATTACAATGAATTTTTCTCAAAAATTACATATATTTTTAATTGTATTAAAATAATATGATTATCACGTGTTTTTTAAATAGAATTGTAGTGATCTATAATGATCTGAAAGGTTAATTTTTCTTGGAAAAAAGTCATCTTAATTTACAATTAGTATAACTTGAAAAGATATGCATTTGATTTTTGTCTGATTTTAATTATAGTTAGTTATTATTAGTTATATTATAATGTGCTAATCTTTGATTTATTGAATTAAGATGGTAGAAAACTATGTTTTCTTATAATTAATAGTCTTTTAATAGATAATATTGTTTGATAGTCAACGTAATAATCGAGTCTTTATTCAACTCTCATCATAAAAACTAATTATTATTGTTTAAAAATTTGTTCTTTTGTTATTTCTATTTACTTTTAATTTTCAAATCTTTCATTATACAACTTTATTTTATTTGTATAATATCTATTTATTTTACAGTGAAATTGTTATAATAATTGATAATAAATACAATAATAATTATTCTATTATCACATTTTTTTTTTTAATTTTAGACTTCAAATTTTGCCGATTTAACTTTTGAAAGTAGGAAAATTCAGATGAATATACATTGTTATTAAAAAGTAATGTGTATTAACAAATTTTAATGATGACGTCATAAGCCAATTAAAAATTCAAAAATTAGTTGTTATCGTTATTGATTTTCCCATAGTTGAATGGTGTATAAACTTCATTTTTCTATTGTTACCTAAAAGATACTATCTATTTGCATGGAAAAGACAACTTATGATAACTATAGATAAAATTTTAAAAGAATTTAGTTATCTGTAAATATTTTTCATAAAAGATAAATTTAAAGAAATTTATAAAAATGCTTTTATCCCATTAATTAAATCATTTTCAAAATATAACTAAGTATCTACTTTATTTATACTTAACATTTTATTTTATGATATATTGTATTTTTAATCTTTAAAAAATATTTTATATACCTATAGGTACCTATTTATCTTTCAAATAATTTAAACTAACTATGGGAGCTAATATAAAATTTTAAAAAACAATTTTTATGTTATGTCATAAATTATAGTTAAAAACTCTACTATCAAAAATTGTCAAATCATGTTTTAAAAGAATAAATAACAATAATTAGTTAAGATATTAGTTTTTTCATTTCTATAATATTAGTAATATATATATGTACTTTCTTTTGCATTCCATTGCTGTTATAAAATTATTACTAATGTTTTTTTTTTACCTGGAACTTACCAGTTACACATATCTATTTTAATATATAGATATAACTATATATATTACCACTATATCATTAATTTTAGTAACCCGGCTCTAATTCTAAAAACAAAAACAAAAAATATTTTAAATATTAACTAATTTTGCTGATTTAAAAAAAAAAAAAGAAAACATTTCAATGTAGTATATACCTATCTATAAGTTTGTTTTTTTAGTGTGATAGTATATGTATTAGATATATTTTAAAAAATGAAGTAAGCAACGCTAAAAGCAAGGCAATTAGACTTTTTTTTTTTATTTGTGATTATTATTATTTCTTTTTTCGCTATACTATGTTTAATATTATTTTGTCATTTGATTTTTGAATTCCTTTGAAAGAAAAAAAAAACCAAGAGAACAATAAAAAACAAAAAAATTCCATAACAATGATTTAATATTCAATACATAGATAAATATTTGAATGCACAACAATTACATTAACAAAAAAAAAAAAATTCCTTATTTTCTTTTTAAATAAAAACTCTTTAAGTAAATAATATAAAATAATTTGTTTATAAGTTAATAATACATATGTATAAATATAGGTAATATTATATAAAATTTATCGATAATAGTTATAATTACTTTCAATGTATATAAACCCACTTCCCATATATAAACAATCCTCAATTCGCTATACTATATTTGTGTAATTTGTATGTACATACATATTATATATAAATATTTGGTTAACCTCAAACTAATCATAGTTTCTTTTTGAATAGATTGTATTTGGATTCATTGGATCCATAGTCTATTACATGTATTTCACGAACTATATACTTATAATATTATATTATGATGTATATATTCATACCATTTTTATTATTATTTATTTGTATATTAATATTGTAACTTATTATAATAATAAATACCTATAATAAAATAAATTAAATAATTTTACATATTGTTATAATAAAATATCTTTGTCTTCTTATTTGTTGTTAGTACCATTTTATTTGGTTTCCTATTGAATTCGTATACAAACATATGAGTTGAGGTAAAACATGAAGTTTATATTTATAAATTTTTTAAAATATGACTAACTTACTAAATGACTATAGATACCTATATAGTAGCTAATAGCTATATTCTATACATATTATTAGGATTATTATAATTATTATTATATCGTTATGTATAGAAATATGCTAGTTAAATAAAAATTCACTGTATTAAAATTTTAATATACGTATGTTTGTTTGGTTGAATGTATTTAATATATACATAGTACATACTTACCTATCTGTATTATATTTGTTTTTTGTAGGTATTTAAGAAAAAATAAACGATGAATTTGCATATATATACATGCCAAAATACACATATGGCATACTAACCTTTTAATAAATTTTTTTGATTTTTTTTTTCCATTTTATAAAAATTTAAAAATAACGTAAAAAAAAACAAATATAAGAGGAAAAAAAAAAAACTGCTTAAAAAATGTTTTTAACCTTTTTCTTTCCTGTCTTGTCTCTGTAAAATGTTCTTTGTTAGTCGTTTTTATTTAGTTTAAAGATTCCGGTTTAATCAACTGTGTGCTGCAGTGTGTTCCTTTCTTTTTTTTTATTTATCCGTTCTTTATTAGAAATTTTTTTCCATAAAAAACTTTTTTTTTTTTTAATTAATTAATTTTAAAGGTAAACTTTTATTTTGATTTGCTGTTTTTTGTTTTTGCAGTTTCTAAATTAAAAGTGAAAATTATTTGAATGTAAAGTACCCATGTACTTAAAGTGATTATTTCATAATGTACTCAGTACCTACTCCTCGGTAGTCAATAATCAGTTGTGAATACTATTAAGATATCCCTATAAATAAAAAATGTTCATAGGGATATTTTTAATAATTAAAAACAGTTTTGTGCTCCATCAATATATATATAATATATATAATATACCTATATATGTAATATGAAATACATAATGGTCTCAAAATAATAGAATTAAAAATTTTTTAATATATGAATGTGTGAAATAAAAAATATATAAAACATATCAACATAAAGAAAAAAAAAAAAAAAAAGAAAAACAATAATAAAATACATAAAAGGGAAAAAAAAAAAAAAAATTAAAATGAAAAATTGTTGTAGTGAACGACCTTGACGGGAGAATCTCAGGAAAAAAAATTGAAATAAAAAAATGCTTTTATTTTTTTTTTGTTGAATTTTCATTACATGGAGCTTTGACTAGACATAATTTATGTCAAGTTTTTTTAGTTTTTTTTATGTTGTTTTATTTTTTTTTCAATAATGATGAAATTAAATATTGTATACCTAGTTATAGTAGTTACCAATGGATATACATATATATTTTTATGTTATTTGGATTAGATTATTAGTTATTTTATTATTTATTAGATCGGTATAAGAGAAGTTTTTTAGTATTTAACTTGTAGCCAAAGATTTTAAGATAGTAGGTATTTGTTTATCAAAACCAATTATTAGGTACTTATTAGTAAAAATATACTGATTTTTCATCCGTGTTAATTAAATAAATACCTATATAGGTATACCTATAAATATTACAATTATATGTCATCAGTCTATGTAACAATTTAACAATTTGGAACTTTGGGATATTTTTAAAGTTTTGTATATCTATATATATAAAAGCGAAAGTTTGTTTATTTGTTTGTTTGTATGTAGCGAATAAACTCCTAAACTGCCCAGCCGATTTTCATGAAAATTTGTATATAGAGGTTTTTGGGTACGGGAAGAAATCGTGGCCCAATAATTTTGCTCTAACGGACCGCCAAGTTGGGGCTGTGATGCAAGTATTTAAACTTTTTTGTTCTAAAAAGGAAACGGTTTGACCGATTGACTTCAAATTTTGTTTCAAATAATAATTACTTTCATATTAATTTTTAATTTAGAAATAGTTTTATCTAATATTCGATTGTACTAATCGAAGGTTGTTTAATTAATTCAATACCTTTTATAATGGTGCAGCTTTTATTATTTTAATTTTTTATTATTTTAATACACTTATAGCTTAATAAAACCTTCAGTTGTATGTTCATTTAAAAACTGTCACTAACTGAATGATTCATCATTTTAGGTTTGTAAATGATAAAAACAAGTATTAGGTAGGTAGGTAGGTTACCTACCGATTTTTATATAAATTACATATTTAAAATAACAAACAGTAATACTAAATTATTTAAGTAAATAAAAAACTAGATAGCAGTTAGTGTTAGAATTCTTCGATACAAATAAAAAAATTACATTTAACTAAAAAAAAAGATTATGTTTTCAACTTGTAATGTGTTAAATGTTTCGACTTATAATGTATGGATAAGCATGCAATAATTAAACTGATTTATTTTCATAATTTGATGTAAACTAACTACTTAGGTTACTTAATGAAATATTTTCATATCCCGTTTAATACACAAAATCTTTCGATTAAAGCCACAAAGCAAATAATTTACTAATTAGTAAAAACCTTGTTGAATTTAAAAAGTATCTACACTACCAAACTAATTGGTACATGTGTTTAAGTGAACAAGTGAATAAAAAATTTTAAAAACTCCAAATGATCTCTTATGAACAAACTTAAGAAGTAAAGTGAGAAAAAGCTATTACATATATGAAAAAATGTACACAGCTACATAAAATTGTAAAATTTCATTTTTGATAATCAAAAACAAAAAAAAAAAAACAAGTCTAATGTATTGGAAAGAAAAATATCATATTAAAACATACTCTTATAATTTTTTATAAATTTTTTAAAAATACATTATAGTATGTTATATTTTTGTTAAATGAATATACTTCTACGTTTTTACTATATTTTTTTATTTATTTATATTATAGTTTAGTATTTATATTTTGTATTTTATACTTAAATACATAAAAATAGCTATCTATCTATTTCTTTTATATAAAAATATTTCTTATACATATTTTGTATTTATATACAATTAGTTTTATTTGTTATATAATTTAATTATGCTACTAAAAAAACATATAATTGATTATATGACACAATGAATGTACAAATATGTTATGTATAAGCTTTAGATAGAACCTACCAAACCAATTAAAAAAAAAAAAATCTTAATTTAGTTTTTTCTACATTCATTCATTAAAATTTTTTTTTTTTACAAATATGTATATTTTATAGGTCGGTATTTTTTTTTATTTTACTAATATATTAAAAAAAAAAAAAAATAATATTACCAAGAATATGATAATGAATTTATTTAGTGTGCTTTGATAATATTAATATTTTTACTCATATTTAATTCCCTATATATACAGTTTTGTTTCTTTTTTAGGGGTAGTAAACTGTTCTTTAATGGACAATGAACTTACATTTCAGAAAAAAAAAAAATTAAAGAACGCCAAAATAAAAACAAAAAGAAACAAACACAACACAAAATTAACAACAGAAAAAAAAAATAAAAAAAGAAATTGTGAATGAACTTTATTGGTTTTTGCCAAATTGGACATGAACTTGTAATATTAAATATATATAAAAGTGTACATAAATATAAATATGTATCTTTTTTTTAGTTTATAATGTTTAAAAATTGTTCTTTGTAGGTATGTGTTATTCGGATATAGTATAAAAAGAAAATTTAGAACTTGGAGACTGGATTTTCGAAAGAAAAAATAAAATATGTAGTTTCAAGCAGAACATGAAATTCTTATTCTTGTAAAAGTTTTTCTCTATCAAAAAAAAAAAATAAAAATTTTTTTTGTTTTAATTCTAAAACATTGTATTTTGTCAAAGACCATAACCAACTATCTATTTGGTTCTCTAAATTATTTAGATTCTTTGTTTGCATAGACAAATAAATTTTTAATTGAAATAAAATCGTAATCGAATATAAATAGAATATCTGCATAGTTCTGATATCAAAATTTATTATAAAATGTCTAAATTAAATATTTATATTCAAGTACGTGTAATAATTTCTAGAACACACATCAAATTTTAAAAATGTTTGAACATTTAACTATGTTCATACATAATATTAGTAATAGTTCTGGCTAATAATAATAGTTAACTGTCAAAATCTACATGTTTTCTTTCTTTTAAGATTTATTATAAAATTTTAATTTAGTTATTTAATAAGAAGACTTAAAATAAAGTCGAATAAATACAATACGAAAAAAAAAAATTAATTAAATTAAAAATCGCTTATTTCATTTTAAAAAAAATTTTTAACATATTCATTATATATTGTAAAATGTATATGTTTATATTTGATTGAGAAAGAAATGTTTTAATTTATTTATTATATGCATATACTACTATGTTATGGCAATTTTTTTCACTTTTCCTTACAGTTAAAAAATTTAAACTGATAATTATTGTCAATTACACCCACTTGCAAACATAAAAAAAATTTTATTCGAATATAAAAAAAATTTAATTAAATTTTAAAAAATATTAACATAAACTTTATGTTTTTTTGCATAATTTAATAAACAAAAATTACACTCGGTATAAGTTTTAAGTCATATACCGTTTATAGTTAATTATAATCATTTTATTTTATTTATTTTTTTTGAATATCTATGTAAGTTGACTAAATTAGATTTTTCCTTCTTAGTTCATTTTCATATCAAAATTTATTACTAAATATGATTATCATATGCATTGATTTTATTTATAAAATTCATAGATATGTAGTATGTATTCAATTTCCTCAAAATCTTAGATTAATTTACAATATTGAAAGTGCTGAAGTTCGTTTGTTCATTGCAAAAATTGTTTTAGTTAAAATTCAACTAAGACTATTTAAAATTGAAAAATAACCAGTAACTGCAGTGCAGTTTAAGTGATGAATTAAATTATATTATTTTTCATCATTGTTTAAAATTAACTAGTTTTTAACTTTTTAAATTTCCAAATGTAATTATTTTTAACACAAAGCCATATGTACTAACCATTGTTATTTGCCCGTGTTAACTATTAAACCTAAAAAACTAAAGAAATTTCCTTTTGTAAGAATAAAGATAAAGGAATAAATAAAACGTAATAACTTGCTGTTTTATATATTGTTTTTATGAATACTTTGTTATATAGC
>OY720441.1:323523688-323773974 GCA_963082915.1 Dolichopus griseipennis
AGTTAACTGTCAAAATTAAATTTTTGTAATAGAATATTTACATATTTTCTTTTCTTTAAGATTTATTACAAAAATTTTAATTTAGTTATTTAATAAGAAGACTTAAAATAAAGTCGAATAAATACAATACGAAAAATAAAAATTAATTAAATTAAAAATCGCTTATTTCATTTTAAAAAAAAATTTTAACATATTCATTACATATTGTAAAATGTATATGTTTATATTTGATTGAGAAAGAAATGTTTTAATTTATTTTTTATATGCATATACTACTATGTTATGGCAATTTTTTTTTCACTTTTCCTTACAGTTAAAAAATTTAAACTGATAATTATTGTCAATTACACCCACTTGCAAACATAAAAAAAATTTTTATTTGAATATAAAACAAAATTTAATTAAATTTTAAAAAATATTAACATAGACTTTATGTTTTTTTGCATAATTTAATAAACAAAAATTACACTCGAAAGAGTTTACATATTTTAAGTCATATACCGTTTATAGTTAATTATAACCATTTTATTTTATTTATTTTTTTCGAATACCTATGTAAGTTGACTTAATTAGATTTTTCCTTCTTAGTTCGTTTTAATATCAAAATTTATTACTAAATATGATTATCATATGCATTGATTTTATTTATAAAATTCATAGATATGTAGTATGTATTCAATTTCCTCAAAATCTTAGATTAATTTACAATATTGAAAGTGCTGAAGTTCGTTTGTTCATTGCAAAAATTGTTTTAGTTAAAATTCAACTAAGACTATTTAAAATTGAAAAACAACCGGTAACTGCAGTGCAGTTTAAGTGATGAATTAAATTATATTATTTTTCATCATTGTTTAAATTAACTAGTTTTTAACTTTTTAAATTTCCAAATGTAATTATTTTTAACACAAAGACATATGTATGTACTAACCATTGTTATTTGCCCGTGTTAACTATTAAACCTAAAAAACTAAAAGAAATTTCCTTTTTTTAAGAATTCATAAAGGAATAAATAAAACGTAATAACTTGCTGTTTTATATATTGTTTTTATGAATACTTTGTTATATAGCATTTTTAAATTTTCATCAAATTTGTAAAGTTTTTCCATTAAAATATAACCACCACAATTTAAAAATCAAAATAACATTTTTATGTTTTAAACTATAGATTTGCTGAAATATTACTTATAAGTATTGTATAAATATGTAAAAGTATTTACATTTATCATACTAGAGTATTCAAAAATTCAGTGAATATTATTTAAGTACGCATTTAAAAAAAATAAAAAAAAAAATCGACCTAAATACTTTAGATATTTCTAAAACAAAAATAAAAGTTACGTTTGTTTGCTATTTTCAAAAAAAAAAAATAAAATAAAATACATAAATAAAATAAATTTTAAGCGTAGCTTTTAAAAGTGGCGATTTACATACGTATATATTTATAATAGTACCTACCAAGTTAAATTTTATAATTTTCTCTTATTTATTTTGCTTCCGGTTTTCAAAAAAAAAAAAAAAAAAAGGAAATATAAAAAAAACACTATCAGAAAAGTAGTGATTAAGAAAATAACATTATTTATTTGTGTACTTTTATTACATTATACTATATATATACTATGTAACTTAGCAAGAATCATAAAATTTAATGTAAATTATTAAAATTTTAATTACAATAAATGTTCCCATAGTTTCGTTTAGTTATACTAATACTATAAGAATTACATAGTCTGCGTAAGAGTACTCACAATGATAACATAATAAATAACTGCGTTTTTTGACTTTATTTTGTTGATAAATAAATTAAAAAAATATGTTAACTATCTTTAGAGTTTACTCAAAATTCGTTAGATTTTTTAATTATTTTTAAAGAAAAGAGTGTTCATTTAATTGGTTAGATAGTATAAAATTTTTTTAATTGAATTATGAATATACAATTTGATATTAAATTTTAAATCATATTTTGCTAATTTAATTCTATTGGCGTCTTTAGGATGATTTGAAAACATTATTTCCCCTTAAATAAATAATTAAATAATTTAAATAATTAAAAAAATTATTTTGCTTATCATAACATTATTTTAATCAATAAATATAAATAGATGGAACATACTAATAAAAATTTTAATATAAAAAATAAAAATTAAATTTTATTAAAAATAAAAAACACAAATTAATGTAATTTGTTTAAACACATTTTAAATTTATATAAACTTTTATTTACTTAATATTAATTAGTATCTAATAAACTGACCTTTCTTGAGAAAATGAGTCTTAAATTTAATATAAGAATTCATTTTATAAAAAAAAAAAATAAATTTTATTAAAAAATTTCATAATTTTAATTATTAATTATTATAATTTTGTTTTTTTTTCTTATTTTTCAGATAAACATTGCATAGCATTTTTGTTTTTTGTTTTGGAAAATGAATTAGTCTTGCCTACAATTTATTAAAATGGCATAATAATAAATACTTATTACTTTACTTTAAAGGAACAAACAAATATATCTAACCAAAAATTACAAAAAAAAAATAAAAGATAAATTAAGAATTTTAGTAAAATACATGATAAAATAATCTACAATACTTGTTAAATATAAAATAAAAGAGAATAAACTATCAAAGTAATAATAAACGCATCCACTTTGTAATAACATTAAAAAAAAAAAAACAAACAACTTAAAGAGAAACCATTGAAATAAAATCCAATAAGTATAGAAATTTTGAAACTGTCAGCAAAACAATAAGAGGAGAACATTTTAAAACAAATTCCGAATCTATTAAAAAATAAATAAAATAAACAAAGAAACAATTTACAAGCAACATGAATTTTTAAATAAATAAAAAATCATTTATAGTTGGTTTGAAATTACGAATTATTTTGACAGAATATATATACAAACATAAATATATATATACATATATATAGATTGATTTTACACATACATTACATATATATATATATTAATTATTTTACTCTAATGCAACTATTAAATAAAAAAAAAAGAAAATAAAAATAAATAAATTTTAATCATATTGAAATATTACTTTGTTTTTAAAAATTCTCTTCTCTAAGAAGGAAGTCTCAACAATTTTTAAGAAAAAATTTTTTAAAATTTCTTTCATCCAACACTTGAATCTTCAGTTCGTCTTTATCAACAAAGAAAAAGGTTTCAAACATTTTAATAGAAAATTTAACAAAAAAAAACAACAACAACGTAAACTGCATTAATATTTTTTTGTTTATAAATTTTCTAACTTAAAAATTTTAAATCTCTATACATATATTATTTTCAAAATAAAATATTTTTAATTTTTTATTAAAATAAAAATATTAAAATACAAAAAAACAAAAAAATTTAATTATATTAACTGCAAGCAAACCAAAAAAAATAAACAACAAAAAAAATTCATAAAAATTCTATTTCAAAATTTGCGAGAAGAGTGAAATATAATTTAGAGAAGGAAATTTATTAAAAATGGCCAATAAAATTTTTAATAATTATCAATTAAAATTGTTATATACTGAGGCACCAATGCAACATGAATAAAAAACTACGAAACAATAATCAGATAGGCCAGCAGCGTCTACTATATAGGCGCCCAATAAAAGCGGCCAATAAATCCAATTTCATTGAAATTGGATTTTATTCAATATCTGAATGACACTGTTTCTAAATAGTTTTAAGGTAATTATATTATTTATATATTAAATTTTTTTTAATACTTAATTTAAACTGTTTTTTTTGGAATGTTTTTATAAAATATTTATACTTAATTAATTATTTTAATGCATTACATAAAATTTTTAAATGACAAAGCCAAGTAAAAGTATTTGTAACTTTTTTTCTATTTGATTTAGGACTAAAAAAAAAATAGTTTTTTTTAATTTTATTAATTGTTTAATCAATTAATTATATTACAAATAGATTATTTTATTTATTATTATGTTATAATATGTATATGTAATTATGGTAATTCTTTATTCTCCAAAATAATTTTAAATTTTTAGTGGTATTCACATTACTATTTGTATTAGTTTCATAGTTGTTAATTCAAATATTAGTTAATTCACTTTTTTGAGATTTAATATCCGAAATTTAATTTCATTTTGAAGTTGAGTCTGAGAAATCAAACATCATTTTAAACTCAAACTTAATTGCATAAAGTTATCACAGTATGAAAATGTAATAATAATTGTACATGTAAAATTATCTGTTTTAAAAAATTTACAAATTTTTAAACCGTTTTTCAATAATATAATCTAATACTTAAGTAATTTTTATTTTTCAATTTGTTTAAAACTATAAAAAGTAACAAAACAACTAAATTATTTAAAGGATGCATGAATACTCCTTAAAATATAGTACTAAATAAATCCTGTCCTTTAAATACCTAATCCTAATTCAACAAAATGTTGAATGTTTGTATGAAATCAAAATATAATTTTTTTATTATGTTTGTTTTTCAATTTTGGTAGATGAATTTCTTAACTGAAAATATTTTTTATTTAAAAAAAACTTTGACTTTATATGTTGTATGTTACATGTAAAATAAAAAAAGATATTTTAAAAATTTAAATTAAATTAATATTAAATGAATATTTTATATATAAAGTCCGGTGCAGAATATTCACATTCATGCTACATTTTATGTTTAATATGATTTAGTTTTTGTTTTCTGCCATATTTTGCTTAACATTTCCTAATTAATTCATATGCATAATTTTAATATTATTAACGCAATTAATGATTACTAAAAAAAAAAAAAAAAAAAAATAGAATATTCTGAAACGGGCCTTATAATCTAATTTTCGGGATATTTAAATTTACTCAAAAATGCTGCATATTTTTCAATAAATTTTTAATATTCTAAAAACTATATTTACGTGATATATAAATATTAGTTATATTTATTATTAAACATTTTCTAAATTTTTGTTTTTAAATTAAAAAAGTTAAAAATTCAATTATCTCAATAATTACAACATGTTATAATTGTGTAGATTTTATAATAATTTCGTTTTTTTTTTATATATATAATTTTCTTTTTACAAAAATGTTTGATTGTTTTATTGATATAAGTACATATACAGTTGGAAAAAATTTTATAATTTGGCACTTTATTTGTTTTTGTTTATTGGCTTTCACTTATATTTTGATATGTTATCAATAAATTTCATATACTTTTATCAAACATTTTTGTTTTAAATAAAAAAAATCGAATGTATTTCAAATATACTATGCCTATAAACAAATTTACAACAATTTTAAAGAAAACAAAAATTCCCTTTCTACGCATATAGGTATGAAGTATCCCCAGCTTGTATCAACACGTGCGGTGAACGCCATCTCTGATTGGTTAGTATCACGATTGGAGCAATTAGGCGTTGAGGCACCTTTAATATATTCTAGACTTCTTTTATCTCTTTTACATTCATCTGTTCAGATAAACGATCCTATTGAGTTCAACAATTTAGAAGTAATTATTTTTCAAAATATTTTGTTTTTTTTTTTTTTTTTTTTTTTAAACTTTAAGTAAAACTAACAATACAAAAAAAAAAGTTTTATTTGGCAATGTGAAATAAAAAAAGTTAAAAGTTTAAAAATTAAACTATTTATGTTACACATATTATATATAATATAAAGTTATATATATCTATCTTTTAATATTTATTTATAACATATTACAATTTTTGCAATATTTAGACATATTTAACCAATCGAAGAGGTCAAAAACGCCATCATCATCACTATCCTCCAACGGATGCAAATACTTTAAAAAAATTAACAGCAATTCAATGTCTAACGGAAGCGATTTCATCTGATCAAGAGGTAAAATATGAGAGATAATAAATTTTATTTATTTTAATAATAAGGAAATTAATTATTTTTATTTTAATTATATTTAAGATATCTAATATTGAAACACTGGTTGACGAACTATGCGAAAAATTAAATGATATTGAAAAACAAATAGATTCGGACGATAAAGAGTACCAAACAATTGGTCAGATTTTAAATTTTATAACTGTAGTAGGATCTACGTCTGATACTGAACCAGGTACAAGTGTTTCAACATCATCTTTGTCAAAAGCAACCGGAGCTGATAGTACTACTTCTACTGCTTTTTCAGTAGCAGAGAATACTAGAAATTTTAATATTCGAAATAAAAATATTAATAATTTGAATATTTTAACAAAACAGCGCAATAATAAATCTAATAAAACTCGTGTTATTATTGATTTAAAAGATATTGAAGATCCAAGGAAACGTTATTATAATGCGTTTCCGGCATTAACTAAAGAGATGGAAGATTCATTTAGAAACTCTAATCGTTATACCAAAGCACTTACATGGCCAAATGACAAAACAACGTCATTTATTCAAAATCATATAAATAATAACAATAATAATAATAATAACAATAATAATATTAATAAAGAAATTGCTAACCCTGTTAATAACTTAAATTCAGTAAATAATAATAATCAAAATGAAATGTATATTAGGAGTAATAGTAACAATTTAAATAATATTAATACAGCTGGGGTGAAAAGAAAACCAAAACGTCGACGAAATCAAGGTAAATAATATAAATATTAACATTTAGTTTATATAAAAAGTTTCCTTTTGTACTATTTCAGCTATGTCTAAAGGCCGAACGAGTAATAATCATCAACGGAAAAATTCTTATTCTGGAAATTGTTCTCCAACTTGGGATACAGATTTTGAAGGATCCTGGGAAATGGGTCGCGATTTATATAAAGAATTTATATTGAAAGAAAATAATCGAAATCGTAGCACATCAGAAAGTGCTGCATATAATGAAGGTATTAGCAGCAGTAATACTAATAACAGTGCTAAAATAAAAAATACTATTGATGAATACAACAAATGTGAAAAATATCCAAACATAATTAATAAAAATATTGAAGGCAATATCTATTTTGGCTTTACATTCTGCGATCAGAATAAAAATTTATTTGTGTCAAATTTAATGAAAAATAAAGATAGTGCAGAAAGAAATTTAGTTGGCCCTAGATTTCAATGTTCTGTTTCATCAGATATTATGGAGGATGAAATATCGAGTACAACAGCACTACCAAATACAACTATATTGGATTCAAATAACTTGCAAATAAATAACATAGATCAAAATAACTTATTAAGTGATGAGGGATATTCTACACATGAAAATTTAACATCTTTATCAGAATTAGATACCAGTGGTATTGAGGTTGCTGATGTTAATAAAAATGAAGGCATGGAACATAATCATTATTTATATCCTGGCCAACAAAATTTACATCAAAATATAGATAATGATGATTCTTCAATGAGTTTGTGTTCTAATATAGAACAACAACAGTATGATTTTGCACAATTCAAAGCAAAATTTAATAGCAGCGTGGAAGCATTATGGAAAAGAAATATTAATGATCAAAATGAAAATTCTAATTTTTCAACCAATTCGGATGAATTAAGATCTTTACCATTGGTACAACAACGTCAAGGCTTAAATAATTTTTGGATAAATTATAACAACCATCGTTATGATACTAATAAAATTGAACATTTTGATGAAGATAAAAGTTTTGAAAATGTTGAACAAAGAGATTTTTTATCAATGCCTAGTGGAATAAAAGTAACATCAGGTTCAAAAGATACATCATCGGTTTTTTTGCAAAATTCGATTTGGTCTGATTCTGTAAAAAACTATGATAACGATGAGAGTTTTTTTTCGTATGGTAAAAAATCTTTACAACAAAAAGATTTGAAGGTAATAAAAAAAAAATATTTAAATTATCTATAAAATTTTATAATTTTTATTTTATAGGAAAATGAAAATAACTCTTACGAACATTATTACCAAAATTATCCACATGACATAACAAAATGTCAAGAAGGAATCAATGAAATATCAATTGATGAAAATTCCTTGTGTTCAAATAATTTTCAATCGCAAAATTCTTTTTCCGATGTAAATCAGGAAATGAGAGAAATTATGTTAAATAATTCAAACTTTTATAATTATTTACCACAAACCACCCAACCAAATGAGGTAGTTAATTTTGTGAAAAATAGTAGTCACGATTATAATGAAGAAATTGTTGCATTTAGCAAACAGGCCAAACAACAATTTCAAAATATAATTTCAAATGAAAACAATGTATTTCAACAGAACGCTTACAGAAAAAATCCAATTCAAGTTAAACAATCACCACCAGTTTCTTTAGAAAATCATTCGAAAACAAGTGCATTTACTGAATATTCTAGCATTAAGAAGCAAAGTTTAAACAATTTCTCTCAATCTAATTATGCAAAAGAATATCTTGATAACAGTAATTACGCACCAACTTATGGAGAAGATGAAAATTTACTTACATCTGATCGAACACATTTTCGACCTATTAAGCAAACATATGCGGATGGTTATGTTTTCGATATATGTAATTACTTAGATGAAATAGAATATGAGAGATCTGAAAGTGGATTTTTATGTTACGATGGTGAAAAATATTTAGAATTTATAAAAACTGATGGTGGTACAAGTTATTATGAAAACAAACAAAATTCATTGGGCGAAAAAACATCGAATGCTCAAGTGTCAAGTGATTATTGTAAAACAGTCAGAAGTAAATATGATGAATTTGTTTTAAAATTTCGTGTAAATAATAAAAATGAAAAAAGTTGTCAAACTGATCCACCACCAATTAGTCCGCAAGAGATCAATTTCAGAACTTATATTGATTTGCAATTAATGAACTCTGCCCGTTTGAATCAAAATTTTCATAATAATTATTTTAATCAGTTTATGAGTGAATCAGAAAGTGAAATCGCTTCAAATTATTACTATTTTGAAGAAGAGAACAGAAGTTCCACTAGTACCGACGAATATGAAAAATTTGATGGATCTTTTATTTACAATACTCCATCAAATAAAAATTGCTCTAACATTGAATCAGCAAAAGCTGCTGCAGCAGTTATTATTGCAGCTGTTGCTAATAACAATAATCAATTTGATTCAAATAAAAAATTGCAGGAATGGTCAACGTTTGATGTACGAAAAAAATGTAATGCTAATTTTGATAAGTATAACGGAAATAATAATGAAAATCATACGTTATGGGGCACTTGCCCTGCATGTAATGCAAACCAAGATTTGGAATCTACTCCTGCAAATCGTTTATTAAAAGATGAATTAAGAATTGAAGGCGATGAAATTATGTCTGATTTAAAATATATGCAAGATTTATATATTGGAAGTGATTGGGAAGAAGGTACATGCAGCAGTAGTGGAAGAGATAGCGATAATTTTGCTAGTGATATATTAGAAACAGATTATGAAATAGATAAAAATTCTGAAAACAATTTGGAATTGAGTATGGGAAATAAAACATTGATAAAAAAAGGTGACTATTATTGCAAAAACGAAAATGAAAACAGAGAAGAATATCCGTTAAAGGATGACACACAACAAACTGATATTTATTACAATGTAACAAAATTAATCGCCGATCTATTAAAACCAGAGAATGCAAAATCTCTTGCAAATGCTCTTGGAGAAGCAGCTATGCAAGCTGCAAATGTTCAAGCCAAAATTGGTAGTAGCAAATACAATATGGAAGTGGGAAAACCCTGTAAAAAAGATATGCCTCAACAACAGGATACAAAAATCGATGAATTTTGTGGTGGTTTGTGGGCAAGTGATGAAAATATAATTTGGAAAAAAGAATTAAAGCCCATTGATAATTATTTAACACAATTTAATATCAACAACAATAATAATGATGTAATTCAAACAAATACAGTCTCAGGAAAATTAGACTGGGAGTATTCAAATTTGGCTGATATCTGGAAACAAGAAATCCAATTTGATTCTGCAAAAAATTACTTTGAAGATGATGAAATACATAATGAAAAGGGAAATGTTGATATTAAAGAAAATAATTCAAAGTTTTCAAAAAATTTCTTTGAATTTGATAAAAATAATCAAGAAAATTTATTCAATACTCTCGGCAATCAAAATACAGAAAGGGCATCAAATATATCGCAGTATAACAAATTACTTAAAGAATCTATTTCGGGTATGAAAAAATATATATATATATATATATATATATATTTATAGTTGAATTAAATTTTAATTATTTTTTTAAATTTTTATTTCATAGGTAAAAACGAAAATAAAGCTCAATCGACTACAAATGAAGAACCTTCAAAAGTTGTTAAAAACAATAATCCCTATTTTGGAATTAATAAAAAGAATAATCGTTTTGATCGTAAACGTCGTCATTCTGCTTCACAAATGATAACTAGTAGTGGTAATAAAGATGTAGTTTCCATTACAACAGAAGAAACTAATAATAATAACAATTCAACAGTATCATCTTCCAATAACAATGATAATAATCAAATTCGTGCAGAAAATGCTTCAAAATTTAATGATAAAAATCTAAGTAATACCACCATCAATAATATTTTTGGTAAAGGAAAAGAAAATTTAAAATTTGAAATTAGTAATAATTGTAGAAATTTTCTAAATAATTACCAAAATATTATTGGTGGTGGTGATTTAATTAAAGATAAAAATAACTTTAACTTTTGCGAGAATTTTATAATTGGTGAAAATAAAATTGAATTGATGACAACTGCCGCTAAGGATTTGCTTATTAAAACAAATTTAAATGATTATGTTGTTGGTATTGATGATGATGATGATGATGATAATGATATTGATGAAAATGATGATTCAAAAGTAACATCAACTACTAGTTTAATAGAAAAAACGCCATCATCAAATGCAAGCGGTACAATAATTTGTAATTATGTAACTTTTACTAAAGATTTAAATTCAAATAATTCAGCTTTTTGGCCAAAAGGCAATAGTTATTTAGAATATGACTATGATAAAATCGGTGGTATATCTACTTCAATTAATCCTTCTTCGATCTTAAAACATGTTGCATTGGTTTCTCGACCCTTAACTCGGTAAATGCGTAAAATTATTAAAATACGAAATAAAAAAATAAAAAAAAACTACAAAAAAAAAATTTAATTATAAATTATAATATTTTTCTTATTGTTTTGTTATGTTAATTTTTTTTTTTTTTTTGCTCCCCTCTAAAAATAATTGCTCTTAATTTTTTTTTATTATTGTTATATTTTTTATATATATGTAATTTAATTATTGAAAAAATGTTTGAAATAGTAAAATTTTTTTTTTTTTAAATATAAATACAATTAGATTAAACCTTATTCAAAAAAGTTTTTAATACGCATATTAATTTTGTTTTAATATCGAAAACATCTACAGGTTTTTTTTTTTGTTTTTAATTTTGAAAAAAAAGTGAGGAAAATGACGGTTTTTTGATGAGCATATTAATAAAATTTATAAACTCGTATATTTATTTTATTGCAAATCATTTTCTAAAAAAATTGATAAATTAAATAACTAAAAAACATATATTAAAAAAAAAGATATGTGCATGTTGCGTATTATTTGTAAAAAAAAAAAAATTTTCAATTTTCTTTTTAATTTTTCAAACATTTCGTTTTTATAATTATTTATTTCCATTTTTTTTTTTTAATATTCTTTATTGCAAAATTTTAAAAACTGTTTGAATTTTAATTAATGTTATAGTATCCAAGAAAAAAAAAAAAATTTGTAAAAGGCTTCATTTCCAAAAAAAAAAAAAAAAAAGATTAAAAAACAAAAGAACAATCTCAAAAAAAAAAAACAACTTTTATTGTAAAAAATTTAAAATTCAAAATATAAAATTTTTAATTTTGTTCTTATAAACTTTTTTTTTTAATGTAATTAGGAATAAAATTCCTTCATAAATACTTGGTGTATGCCAAATCCAAAAAAAAAAAAAAAAAAAAAATGTATAAATATATATTTATATTCATATACAAATATGCATATGTATGTATATATATGTAGATTTATTAAAGATATCTTTAAATATAAAATATTACTGCAATAAATCTATATAAGTATATATATATATATATATATATAAAAATTATTAATATATATATATATATATAAATATATATATACATATATATCCAAATATAATAATATATTCAGATATTTAATAGAAAACATACACAATTATTACTTAAATCAAATCTTTTATTTTAAATTATTAAAGTTAATGAATAAAATAAAATGCAGTTATTAATGGTGATTCCAACAAACAATTAAAATATCATTTATAAAAACCATTCAGCTTTTCTTAAAACAAAAAATTAAAAAATAAAAAAAAAAATAATATTTTGAATATCAAATCCTGTATTGTTTTATTGGTGTTATTGTAATTATGTAAACAAAACAAAAAAAAAAAAAAATAGAAAATTTTAATATACTAAAATGAATAAAAATACAATTTAAATAAAGATATTTGTTATTTTAAAACTGTCAAAATATAAATTTTTATTTAAAAAAAAAAAAACAAAAAAATTTCGCCTTTGGTATTAAAAATCAATTATAATTTCTGATACATATAGGATGCATTTTCAATTAAATAGCAATTAAAGTTCATTAACTTTAATAAAGATAATATTTTAATTATTTTTTTTATAATTTCATTCATTTTTTTTTTTTATAGTAGTATAAAGCATTATTAAATTTAAATTTTTTTTGTAATAAATGTAAAAATTTATTTAAATAAAAAATATGTATTCAATTTACAACATTTTGTTACTATTAAATTGTGTAGTTTAAAAATTTTTATTATAAATTTGTTAAGTATCTATTATGAATTAATTAATTTGCTATTTAAATTTTTGGTGTTTTATTTATTCTTTTTTTTCGGAATACAATAAAAAAAAAAAAAAACAAATAAGAGAATTTTTAATTATACACATAGATAATCTAAATAATTATTTTAAATATTCTAGTAGGATTTAATTTTGAAAAATTTTCTTTTATGCTCGAATTAAAATTTAAAGACGGAAAATTTTTATTTTAATAAACTATACTTATAATAATATATTATGTAATCATTTTAAAATTATATTTACTATAAATAATAAATATTTTAAAATTTAAAAAAAAAAATATATAATTATAATAAAATAATATACAAAATATCTTAAATTTATGTTCAATATTATATTAATTAAAAAATTAAAAGTATGCTTAATAATTTTCAATATGAAATTTAGTAATATAATTTTATTTTAAATATAGAATGTATTTTAAATTAAATTTATCCATCAAATTAATTTCTAAATAAATTTATCCGTCAGTTAAATTAAATTATCGAAAATTAAATAAATTTAACATCATTTATAAATTTTGAAAAGTGCAATCATATAAAAGTATAAAATAATTAAATTTTTAACACAAGCAATTCAAATATTTTTTTTTTTTTTTATTTTTTTTCTAATTTAACCATATATGAAAAATATTAATCGATTAAACTTATATGTTGTATTTTTACACTTTATTATTCATATTTTTATAATAATTATTTTTTTTTATTATTCTCTTATTCAGTTGAATTCTTATTAATTATGAAACACCACTTATATTATATATAAACAAACCCAAATTAATAATTTTCTATTGAATATTTTACTTTAATTTCAAAATTAATCAAAATTAGTTTTTTTGTTTTTTAAAAAAAAGTTTAGATTCAATAAGGCTTATATATTACTACTCTACGTATTATATATTAAGGTGACGCCTATTTTAAATTTTTAAAATTCTTTAATGGTTTTTACTTTATGGGAAATCATTTTCCATTTTTTAAAGCATTATATTTAATTAGTTATCATTGATTAGTCGCAGTATACATTTAAAATAAATTTTCACTTATACACACATATATATATATAGACCATGTATTTTTTCATAGCTTTCCTAACGTCGCCAAAATTTTTATGTATTGTAAATTGAAAATATTAAATATTATAATGAATGAATTAATAATAAAATTTATGAAAAAAAAAAAAACAGTGAGATATGAAAAATGTTATAAAAAAAGAAATGCAGTGCAGATTGCAGCAGCAGGATAATATTAAGTAAAAATAAAAAAAAAAGATATAAAAGTTACAAAAAAAAATAAATAAATTCATTAAAAAAAAACATAAACAAAAAAATATTATAATAATAATATGTTAAATAGTAATATTTAATAAATTTAATTCATAGCTAGTACTAATTATTAATAAATAAAGTAAAATTACATTATATCTTCTAATTGCTATTTTTTAAATGTAAAAAAAAAAAAAAAAAACATTTTCACATTTTTTGTTTTAACTTTTTAAAATATTTCTTAACGCAAAAATATTTAAAACCTCTGTTCTGGTATATGTTCTTTCCAAAAATTAAAATCAAAAAAAAAAATTAAGTTTTTTTATTACTATTTTTCAAATTATTTTTTATATTTAATCAAAGATTAAAATTAAAGAGTCATCACAAAACAAAATAATAATTTTACTTATTATTGAAAACGATTTACTTTGATTTTATTTATTCATATCCTTGTATTCGAGAATAATTTTTGAATTATTATCCATTTTGGAAAAGATATTGATGTAATTATTTTGTTTTAATCAAATATAATGTTCATTTGTTTATTAACTTTCATTTATACATAATTTAGCAAAAATTAATTTGCTAGATTATTAGTGTTTTTTTACATATATTTTAAATTTATATTTAAAAAAGTATCTGATTTATGTTGTCGTCGTCGTTTTCAATAATTCTTCGTATTAAAAATAAAATATTAATATGTTAATAAGTAAAATGATTAATTTATAAATTTAAATATCTTTTTACTTATATTATTTGTTTTGTTTAATTTACATTATTAAAAATAAATTATCAACACTTTTCCTTACTACTATACTATCATTACACCTTTATTTTGTTATCTGATAGAATCGTTAAACTTGTTGAAAATAATTAAATAATTTTTCTATCACTATTTGTTTACTTTATCTTTAAACATCCTTTAAATATATATAGATATACGTATATAGTATATACATATATAATAAAATAAGTATCTAAAGCGGTTTAGTTAAGTTTAAGGAAATAATAATTAAATATTAATTATGTATTTTTTTTTTTTTTTATTTGGAAAAAGGAAAATTTTTCAGTTTATTTTTTCATTACATACGAATGTATATATATTTTGATTTTAATTTTAATTTATGTGTAAATAAACTTCTTTAATTTTGTTCTTAACAATTTTAAATACAATTTTTTATTAAAAAAAAAAAAACACAAAAATAAACTTGAAAGTTTTTATTAATTTAATAGTTTAAATAAATTAATAATAATTATACATATTGTTAAAAATACTTTAAAACCATAAACGTTAGCTCTTACTAGCTATTGTAAAAAGTTCACTTACAACATTTCGAAATGAATATAATCTGAATCGATGTCGGCAAAATCTGAAGTATTCTGAAGTGAAGTGACAATTATTATATTCAAAACTTAAACGAATCAAACTACAAAGATAAAGGTTTAAGCAAAGAGTTATGTAAAATATTGTCTTCATCGTTATATGAGTAGATAACATTGATTCTTTTTGCAATTGTAAAATTACCAGAGAAAATTAAAAACTTTTTATAATGATCGTTATTATTATTGAGTGTTCTTATAGTAAAATAATTATTTGTAAATGTATAAAACAATCTAATTTTTCAAATGTTTCAATCAAATTCATTTATATGATTTATTAATACATATTAAAACTATTTACTCTCGTACATATTTTATAAACTTTTATCTGAATAACTTTTCTTTTTTCCAAGTAGTAATAATATTCAAAATTTAAATTGAATGAAAGTAAAAAATTAATATGCAATAAATATAATAAATTTTTAAGTTAAGTAGTAATTAATAATATGTATAACTTATATATGGATTAAAAATGTAAAGCTTAAAGATACAAAAAAAAAAAAAAACAAGCTCATAATTTATAATATTTACTAAAAAATTAAATTATGAAAAAACAATTATAATAATAATGAAAAAAAAAAATGTATATAAATTTGTATATATATATTATATATATAATTTATTAAGTTTTATTTTTGTTTTTTTATTTTTTTTTTTTATTGTTTTTTTTTTATATGTCTTGTGGTAAAAATTAATAACTAAAAAAAAAAAATAGGAGATTCTTTGTATATTTATTTTCAAAAAAGTAATCTCCACAAAAAAATATGTGTATAATTAATTATATTATAAGTAACAAGAGAAAAATTATGAAAAAATTGATAAACGATATAAAATTTATTGTAGCAAAATATGCTTTTCAATTTAATAAATAATAAAAACATAAAAAAAAAATTAAAATTAAAAATTTAATTAATTAAATACATAATTAAATTTTATTAAGATGACGAAATAAGATAAAAGAAACCATAATGTAAATAATTCAAAAAAAAAAAACTTTAAAATATAAAATTCTGAAAATTAAATAATAAAATAAAAATAGTAATATATAAACGATATAATAAAATATTCAAAGAAAAAAAAAAAATCAATAAAAAATATCTTAATATTCTTTTTTGTTCTTAAGTATGTAAAATTTTCAAAATATTATACGTTTGTTCGTTTAAAAAATTCAAAATGTCACCTACAAAACAAAAATATTACATTAAGATTGTTTGAGAAAAAAGGTAAAATAAGATAATTTTTATATTATAAAAAAAAAATAAAAGGTTAATAAAGTAAGAAACATCAAAACCTAAGAAATAAATAAACTAATGATACATAAAATGGATTGATGATACATTTTTATAATTATTTAGATAAAATCAAAAATAAAATATTTATTATGTAATAAATAAAACTTTAATTTTCTACTTTACATTATGTTAATGCTTTTTATGTTAAAGTAAAATTCAAATAAAAAATCAAAATTATTTTAAAAATAATTCATAAGTGAGATCAGTAAAAAATTACCACAAAAGTTTAATCAAATTTTCAATTTTCAATTTATATTATTTTAATATTTACATAATAATTTACTTTTTTCGTGGTAGTTTAATGTTTTACAAAATCTTTTATGTCAAGTTCATTTAATTTCATGCGTAAGATTTATTAAAATTCTTAAATTTAACATTTTAAATTATGAATGAAAAAATCAAAGCAAAAATAATTCTTATTTTTTTTCAACTTTGTTTAATTTTCCTTTAATATGAATTGTGTAAAGAATTCCAATGTGTAAAAGTGTCAGAAAAACATTATTAGGTACTATAAATATAATCCGTTTTATAAGAAAATAATATAATAAGCTATTAGGCATTAGCATTATGTAAATTAGTGATGTACCAATTTAATTAAATATTAACAAAAAAAAATATTAAAAATGTTAAGTTTTTATTCAAACCATTTTGGGGTTATAAAAAAGAACATAAGTAAAAATTGAAAGAACGTTGTTAAGGAGTCGTATCAAAATTTCCAAAATAATATATATTTTATTTTATTTTTCGATTTTTTTTTTTTCATTTAAATGCACTTCAAATAAATTACAAATACAAAGTAATACTTAAATAATAAAATTTTTTTTGTTTATTTTATTGATCGTACTTGTATATGTGTAGGCAAATCGAATTCATTTAAGTAGATAGAATTTGAATTTAAGTTGTGCAGCTGAATAATTTATCAGCATTTATTAATATTTAAAAAAATTTTTTTTTAAGTGTTATTTAAATAAATGTCTGTTTATATTAGAAAATTTGACTGTTCCCTACATACCTTCGTGTAAATTAAAGATATTTACAACCAAATTTTTGGTGGTAATTTTCTTAAAATTTATATTATAGTGCTCGTGAAATGAATTCTTTTTGTCTAATTAAAAATTAGTTAGTAACAATTTTTTTTTGTTTTAAAATTGTATTTTTAATATGTGGTATGTAAATTTAAACTCCTTGGAAAGCACAAACTATTTCGCAACATATTTAATTAAAAAAAAAATAAACTCACATGATTTGGAACAGTGGAAAGAAATAATTTTTTTTTTTTTTTTTTTGAAGTTAAAACAAAATTATGAATTAGTAAAATCGGAATAGGAAGGTGTTTTGTGCCTTTTATATAAACTTATATAAAATAAAAATTTAAAAAAAAAAAAATTATAAATATATTATTAAAAAAAAAAAAACATTAAAAATAAAAAAAATTAAATAAAAAAAAAAAATTATAATATTTCAAATATAAATATATTTATATATATATAACATATATATATTATATATATGTATTTCAAAAAATATAAAATATAATTATAAAAAAAAAAAAAAAAAAAAAAAACATTTAAATAATTTTGATTTTATAATCGATTATAAATAAAAAATCAATAAATTCTTAAAATTTTGACTGTAATTTTTGAAATTCGAAATTTTGGCAACACGAAAAATTTAATCAGTGGTTTTGCAAAATATAGGTATCTATTTAAAAATAAATGATTTTTTATTTATGATCGTAAAATTAAAATTTTTTAAATGTGTAAAAATAAAATAAATAAACAAAAAATAAAAAAAATTAACAAAAAAAAAAAAAAATGTAATAATTTTTAAAAATAATTTAAAAATAAAAAAAAATTACACAGAAAATTATTAATTTACATAATTGCCAAAATAACCTGTCTACAAATAAATTAAAAAAATTAAAGAAAAAAAAAAAAAAGAAATGTAAATTAAAACAAAAATGTATGATACCCTTTTTATGGCAACACTCTTAATTTATTTATATTTAAGCAATCAGATTTTTTTTCTGTTTTTTGGGTAAAATCACATTTTAAAAAAATAAAAAAAATACAAAAAAAAAAAATGTCTTTTTAGCACTAAATAATGTATTAAAAAATTTCAAATTAAAAAAAAAAAAAACAGTGAAATGTATATTTTTTAAAGTGTTGCCTATCTAATTATACAAAATAAAAAAAAAAAAAAAAAAAAACATAATTTTTTGAGAAAAAATGACAAAAAGAAATAAAATAAAAGTGGCAAAAAACAACGCTCAACAACAGTCAGTTAACCAAAAAATTTTAAAAATATCTTAATAAAGAAAAAAGATACAAAAGCAAGAAACATTAAAGCAAAAACATCTAGGCTTTAATTTCAATTTTATTTTCTCAGTGCAAACAAAAAAAAAAAAAAAACAACAAAATGAATTGTATTTTTCATTAAATAATATATAAAATGATATAATATGTATGTACATTATTATATATATATATTTTTTTTTTTTGTTACTATCAATGTATTAAAGTAACAATTTTTTAAAACTAAGAAGAAATGTAAAAAAAAAACAAACTAAGGATAAAAATGTTTTTTAAATATCATTTTATTAAAAATATTTATTCTTCCTTTTTATGAAATTGAAATAAATATGATATCACTGAGAAATTTCATTTGTTTTATTTTATTCCCAAAAATATAATTTTTAGTTATTTTCAAAACCTTATGTACCAGTCAGCAGTCATAGACCACAGTATGCACAGTACATTTCAAATTCTTAAAAATTTGTCCAAATTTTTAAATAATTCTTGAATTTGTTAAGAAACAAATATAACTGTTTTTAAATATCAGGAAGCAAATAAAAAAAATTTAAGAATTAAATTAATTTGTTTAATAAAAGAATACAAGGGCTCAAACTAAATGGTGACAACGGGGTATATTTTCTGTCAATTTTTTTAAATAGATGTGATTTCATGAGAGTGCCCGAGAAACGCCAGGTATGATACACAGAGTGGTCATAAAATATTTTATGTGTTGGAAATGCACATATTTTTTAACATCATATTTTTCAAGTTTAATCACTATGATGAGAAACAATAAGTTCAGAATTACTCATATCTTAAACTCTATGGACCTTATCGTGAGTGTCAGCTATCACATACATGTGATAATTTATAAAATTTATTATAAACAGTATTCTGATGTTTTTTTAAAGAATTTGCTTTTGTGTATTTTGATTAATTGACATTAAATTTTTTATTGAATTTATTAAATAATTTTTTATGAAGCGGGTGTGCCTCAAGGAAGTATCTTGGGTCCAATATTATACTTGCTATATACTAGTGACTTGCCCCAATTTCAAGAAATAATTGTAGCGACTTTTGCTGACGATACTGCAATAATGGCAGTAGGATCAAATGTCGGCGATGCTACAAATAAACTACAAAAAGCAAGTGATAAATTATATCTTTGGACCAAAAGATGGAAAATTAAACTAAAGGTGGTGTCGAGAGAATCAATTTTTTTTTGACTTTCAACTTAAGTCGATTTGAGTCAACTATCGGTGTCGGGGAAATCAATTTGTGTTCTTTAAAGTCGTCTGAGTCGACTTTGAAATTCAAATACATATTTGTGTTTAAAATTACATTATGGCATTGGCGTTGTTTATGTTTAAATCTATTCTGTTAAATTTATTCTGTTATTGGCGTTGTTTGTGTTTAAAAATTTAAAGAAAAATTAAAATGAGTAATTTAGAAAGGTAAATAAAGATAAATAATTTATATAAATATGAAAATTTTTATTTATATTATTTTCAGGAAAAAATGTTTCAGCAACAGGAAACAATTAGAAAAATTAATCAATCTAATGGAAGCAACCACAAAAAACTCATTGCAAAAATTTTTAGTAGTAAATATAATGCAGCACAAAATAAACCGTCTAAAAACTAAAAAAAATTTTTTGTTTAAATTATTTTTATAATACTGACATTTCTGTTGTCAAAAAATCAAAATTGAAACAACTTGATTCAATTAATTGAAACTAATTCAATTGACTTAGCCGACACCGGGAAATTTTTGAGTGGAATTGAAAAATGTCAAAATCAACCAAGTTGAATTGATTCTCCCGACACCACCTTAAATGAACTGAAATCAGTGCAAGTAAATTTTACAAATAAACCTATTCAAAATCCCCCAGCCATACAATTAAACGGGATAGATATTCCTCATGAAAACAAGGCAAAATACCTAGGAATGACATTAGATGTCAAGCTAAAATGGAAAGAACATGTTAAAAAGAAAAGAATAGAATTAGAACAAAAATATAGAGAAATGTATTGGCTCCTAGGTCGAAAATCTAAATTGCCAATAGAGTACAAAATTTTGTTATATAACCAAATAATTAAGCCTATCTGGTTGTACGGCGTACAACTTTGGGGCTGTGCCAAACGAACACATATTCAGAGAATTCAAACATTTGAAAGTGCTACGTAACATGGTGAGTGCTCCCTGGTACTTACGAAATTCCGACTTACATAGGGATCTAGGAATTCCTATTGTTAGCGATGAAATAAAAAAATATGCCATAAAACATAAGACCCGTTTAGAAGATCACATAAACATAGAAGCGTCAAAACCTCTACTATCTTCAAATGTCAATAGAAGGCTTAAAAGAACTAGGCCCCTCCAATTAGCGATAAATTTAGATCACCTTAACGGAGGTCTGTAATTCCAGTAGATCATAAAAAGTTAGCGCAAAATTAATGGTTAGTCTCTAGTTTTAATATTTTAAAACAGGGAGGGTGTTTTTAGTTAAAGTCACACATAACTGTGGCTGCACTGCGCTCAGTATCTTTCGATGATTTCCACCATCCTTACTCCAAGACAAAAAAAAAAAAAAATATTTTTCAAAAATTTTTAAAGGGAAAAAATAACAAAACAACTAGGTAGTTGTAGTCAAACTCAATATGAAAAAAATAAATATCTTACTATTTTTTATTTACATATTTATGTACATATATAATTATTACAATCCTTTTTTCTATCTGAAAATAATGTTCAAAAACTATAACTAGAAAATTGAAAACAATAATTTTTATTAAAATTTTTACTTAGAAAAA
The DNA here is from genome assembly GCA_963082915.1 of Dolichopus griseipennis. NCBI lineage: Eukaryota > Metazoa > Arthropoda > Insecta > Diptera > Dolichopodidae > Dolichopus > Dolichopus griseipennis. Next base: position 323,545,519 of record OY720441.1, read on the forward strand.
TTAATTGAAACGTGAAGGTTGCCATGCAGATTTAATTGTCTACGAGAGAATTTAGAATCGCTAACAGTTTTTGTTCGTAGTATAGCCAATTTTTCGTAGAAAGAAAGTTTACGAGGGAATTTAGAATAGGGGTGAGAGGTTTCGCCTCTTTAAAGCAATTATATTAGGACTTTTTACTGCTTTTTCAATCTTCTTTATTTTCCGCCAAATTTAAATTGGAAATTTAAATGAATTCCATTTCAATTAAACTTTATCTTACATCCATAGAAAATATGAAAAGTTCAGCAGATTAGCATTATAAAAATAAAAAGTAAATTCAAATTAATAGTACTTCATATTTGTTTACAAAAATTTTATTTTTATTAACTTGCTAAACTATTTTTAATGAATTTTATACTTATAATAATTAATCAACTATATTTAACCAATATAACATACTTGATATGATGCAAATTTTAAAACTAAACTTAAAATGATAGTTTTTTTAAGGTTCTGATTAGTTTATTAAAATATTTATAAATCAAATAACATATTTTTATGTGTAAAACAAAATAGTTTTATTTTCTTTTAATACTTTATCTACAATGTAATTATTTTTTTTACACTCATCTAAACAACAAACTAACAAATAAATAAATTTTCATTTTTTGGTATAACTAAGAGCCACTCCACCAATTAAAGCCTGAAAAGTAATATTTTATTAATATTTGAAGCTTTAATCTAGTTTAATTTAGTTTTTAGATATTCTTGCTTTTATTGTAATTTCCTTAAATCTAAAATATCCCATTTAATTAAAAGAACATTACCACAACTGTGAGTCCTTGCGCTAATATTCTGGCTCTCATCATCAACTGTGACATCTTTCTATTACCAGTACGAAAATTGTATAAACCAACTGTTAAAGCTCCAACAGTTGCTAAACATCCTAAAAAAATAATGTTTTAAAATTATTTTCTAATATTACATAATATAATTCAAAAAAACCTATAGGAACAAGAGGATTCTCCTTCATTTTACGAAGCATTTTTTCCTTTGTTGTTTCCGGCAAACTTCCGATTTCGTATCCTTTTCTTAATTGAATCCAATCAAGATCAACATCAGGATTGTCTTTTGCTTTAATATCAGCCATTTTCAGAATTTTAAATATAAAATAATTAAGCTAAATTACGTTGTTAGTAATTTTTAAGTATAACAATTATTCTAGTTCTTAAAGTTAGTTTACTAGTTTAGTATTTTGTATAATGTGCATATACTACTATTTGTTATGCACTAAGAATAACATTTATCAGCTGATTTTATTTCTATTTGTTTGCTACTTGACTATTCAATCAAGTTTTATACGACCGTTTACACTTAATTTTTTTTATTTGACATTTGAATATTAAAAAAATATTAATATCAAAAATTTTGAACGCTAATTTATGTATCTATTAAAATTAATATTTTAATAATTGAATCTTCAATACACATGCTTTTTTTGGCAAACTTTTGCAGTTGTTTTAATACATAGATATTACAAACAAACTACATATTCCTTATCTTCATTTATCTTTATTACTAAGATTTGTGTATTAGAACAATATATATTTAATTGTTTATGATTTTGGAAATAAGTTAAACAATGTTTAAAGGTAATTTTAAAAGATAAAAATATTAGCCAATACTTAAAATTTTTGTTGGACCATAGCATAGGCAGAATATACAAAAACACTACTTGTGGTGGTGTGTATAATTTTTCTGAACGCTTGTCAATAAATTATAAAATTGTACAACCGTTCAGAAAAATTGGAAAATTTTATGCTGGATTGGAAATTATTATAAAAAATTTAGATTGCTGAAGCTAAATTTGCTATAAAATATCCAATTTTCGAAGTTTTATTCCAAATTGCATAATATATTTGTACTTCATATATATATATAAAGGTTTTTGATCCAATGCGGAGCATGAGTAAATAATAAAAATATTTAAACAATAAAGTTTTCTAAACTGAGTATATTATATTATACAGAAATCTTAAAATGTCAAAAAATTATAGTATAAAAATATGCTTTATTAAATATAAAACAAATTACATATAAAAATTTGGAAACAAATTATAGCAAGAAATGTAATTATTCTATTTTACAAGATTTAAAAAAAAAATTAAATTTTCAAAAATTGAAAGGAAATTTCGAAAAAAGTTAACCTCCTAAACTTCTTTAACACAATGAATGTAGTCAAAAGCTATACAACACTCTTCACTTTAAGCGGAATTGAAATTGGTGAGTATAGAATTAGAAAAATTCATTTATTTATCATATAAAATATTAAAATTAAAAAATTTAAATTAAATAAAATAAAATGAAATTTTTACTTTGCTTTCAATTGAACTGATTGAAAAATTAATTACTTATTATTTATTTAATATTTATTAATTCCATAAAAAGTACAAAATTAGTGATTCAATATATCAATTACAACAATTTAGTATCAAGATCAACCCAAGCAGCTTAATCTTTTTGGGTTATATTATAATTAATTACTTGGTTATTAACCCTAACTATAATAATCATTACATAAAATGTCAAAAATAAACATTTAATTATTTGAAAATTTCAGCGTATGCCTATGACTTAACGAATGATGGTTATGTCAATTATAGTTAGTTATATGAAATGTCATACAACCGTACAAAATCATATGATACCATATGACATTATATGACTATTATAGTAAGGGGTATTTACTTATTTTATTTACTTATTTATTAACATTTGCATAGCATACCAAATTAAAGCTTTAACCCTTTGTGGTGGTGTGCTTGCAAAATTTTATAGCTATTTTTTTCCTCTTTTTTGCGTGATGGCTGTTTTCATATTGTGATTAGGCCATACAAACTACGTGACTGTCCGAACTTTCAAACTTTCCAAAACTTTCGGACTCTGAATATAACCTAAATTTTTTTTTAATTTTAAAAACACTTCTAATTTTTTATACATCTTATATACCTGGGCAATACATAATACATCATTTTTTATTATATATTTTAAATTATTCGTTTTTAAACTTACATGACATTTGCATTCTATTATACTATAGTTCATTTAAAAACTTATCTTAGAAATAGGCATGCTCTTATATCATATACAAATTAAAACGTTATTTATTATTGAATATATATTTTTTAAAATAATATTTAATTTAAAACTAATAGCATTTTATTTTAAATTTTATTCATTTTGAATGTTCAAAGCCATTTTAAACGGTTAAAATTTGAAAAATATTAAGTTTCAGTTTTGACAGTTCCAAATTCCAATTTATGAAGAACAAAACAAAAATGTTTCCGCTGATTTAATTTGATAAATTTTTGACAATCAAATTAAAAAACAAAGATCGTAAATAAAAATGATAAAATATCTTTTATTTTTAATTACTTATTTCAAAATTGCTTTTTTTTTTTTAAATAAATAATAATATTTCTGTAGAAATGGTAATTTTATGACATGCCATCAACAATGATAATGCAGTTTAAAACCAATTTACCTACATAAATTTCTTTTTGACTGTTACATTTTTGATTTTATATATATATATTTCGTTGGATGGAGAACATTTAAAAAAATCACTCTGTCTGTAAAAATAACAAGAGAAATGAATGAATAAAAAAAAACTTTCAACATCGGCGCCATGTTTCATTCATTTCATTTCATATATGTTTGTGTGTGTTTTACCATGCGCAGTGTTATTTCATGCCAAAAGACGCCGTATGTATAAATTTTGTTCATTAAAAAAAAAAACTTTAAAAGAAAAATTTAATTTAATTATAATAAAAGTTAAAATTTATAATAAAATTTATATATAAATGGAAAATAAAAGTATAAAGAAAAGTTTGAAATAAAATTCAAGTGAGTTAATTAACTAATAATATATTATATATTATAAAGAATGTTTCATAATTGCCTTTTGAAATAAACTGGATTGGTAGGTGAAGGCAAAAAGTAAAAAAAAAAAAAAAATCAGAAAAAAAATAAAAAATTTTCATATAAATTTATCAGCTACTAAACCCTTCTACATGGATTTCCCTCCAAGAAAGTTTATTATTTGACTTATTAAAAATTTTATGTTCCAAATGTTATTTAATAACAAAACATTCATTAAATTGTTATTAAAACATTTTTTGTAAAAAAAAAAATTTTTAATTAAAAAAAAAATCAAAGTGAAAATTTCAATACGTCGACATTACATTGATATTCGACAGGGTGAAAAAAAGTGAAAAAGAACAAAATACAAAAAAAAAAATGTGAAGTTTTGGGGCACAATTTGGAAATCGTGAAATGTGAATCTGTGATATAAAAAAAAAAAAAAAAAAATCGCGAGGTCATTTTTTTTTCGCTTTGTTTTTTAAAATTTCTGTGAAATATAGAAAAAAATTTGAGAATTTGTTTCCAAAAATGTAATTGAATAAGTGTTGTAAAATTTTTTCTTATTTTATTTTTTTAATCTCTTACAAGAATAAACAAACAATTTTATTTTCTAACTAATTAAAAAAAAAAAAAATTAATTGTGACAAAAACATAGTTTATGGTAATATCATTTTCTTGAACTTCTTTTAGATATACTTACATTATTATATATATATATATATATATATATATATATAATAATGTATGTTGTAGGCAGGCAATTTTCTTATTCTACTTTAAAACATTATGAATTTATTTAACATCCAACTAACTATCTATAAAAAAAAAGTAATGGTATAACATGTAGCTACTATGTAAAACATATATATATATAAACATAACAAATAAAGAGGAAGAAATAAAAAGAAAAATCTGTAAAGCTTGAAACAAGAAGTAAAATTGATGTTTCGCTACTACTTTACAGGTGCGTTAGAGAATTTTTTTTTTTTTTTTTTTTCATATAAATGTGTCGTCTCGCGTTTTTTTTTTGTATGGATTTAATGTTCATAAAAAAGTGACGTATGATCGCTATGCTGGCTGTTAAAAAAAAAAAAAAAGTATTTTGGATAGACAACCATTTTGACCAGTTCTCTTTTATACATATTTGTGCTTGATTCATTTATCTATCTTTAGGATGTAAAGAATATTTAAAACAAAAACATGATTTGTAAATCTTTTAGCTGTGATTTAATTCCTTTATTGCTTTAGCTGTTTAAAAAATGAATTATGACATTTTATATTTATGTATTCTTGATCTGATTTCAGTATCTTTTAATTTGTGTTTTTTTTTTTTTGAAGGGAAAATAAGTGATAAGTTTATAAAAAATATACATATATAAATTTAAAAGAAAATTTTTAATTAAAAATGTTATAAATAAGGATGTTTAATTTATAATTTTGTCTAATATTCTTTTTTTCTTTTAAAAAAATAAAAAATTATAAATTAAAAAATTGTTTTGTTTATTTTCATTTATATTTTTTTTTGCAATCTTAATTTAATATTTTAATGTCAATTTCTAATTATGTGAAAGTTGTTATGTTTTGTTTTTATTTATGTACAATTATTTACACATGTGTACATACGTAATATAAATTTATTAAAATTTTAAAATAAACACTCCAAGCAAATGTTGAATTAATGAAAGGACAAAACAAAAAAAAAAAAAAAGATTTAAATTATTAATAAAATAAAATTTTAAATAAATCGATATATTGTTTATTTTAAGCTGGGTTTAATATTAATTCTAATTCTGTTTAGTTAATTTTCCAGTTTTATTAAAAATATGTATATGTAATATATATGAACAAGTTTTATAATATTTAAGTTATGTTTTATTTTCTTTTATTTTATTTTTCTTTAGAATCATTTATATTAATAATTTGTTTATTTTTATATTTATAGATTAAAGACTAGTGTTATTAATCAATCTTATTTAAAAGAACCGGATCAGTTGTTAAATCAAAAAATTATTTTAAAAATTCATAAAAGCAATAAATAATGAGTTATACCCCTAAACAAGGAAATTCCAGTGGAACTGGGGGAGGAAATGTAAATCCTAATCAAATTAATCAACAAACAAAAGCAACTTTAGCTGGAATTGCAAATATGCAACAGCAAATGCAAAATTTAGTCAATCAAAATCCTCAAACACCATCTTTAAATGCTTTTTTTAATTTACAACAGCAAAATTTAATTAAACAGCAAATGATTTTGCAAAACACGCAATTTTTTACAACAGTTACAGCAGCAACAACAACAGCAACAAACACAACCTCCAATACAACAAAATTTGCCTGCAAAGAACCGTTAGCATTGACAAGAACACCAAACGCTGCAGAAATATTAAATAAAACTTTTCAACAACAAGCAAATGGTAGTGCAGTTGGAGCTAATTTACAAAATGTTGCACAATTTTCACAACATTTGCAAGCTTTTGGACCAAATACAGCTAATTTAATGCAACAATTGCAAGCTTACCAATATCAAATACAACAGCAAAATCAACCTCAACATCAATCACACCAACAGCAAAATAAAATGCAACAACAACCTTACGTACAACAAAATACAACTGGACACCATAATCAACAGCAATATCAACAAAATTATCAACAACAACCAAAGTTTAGTGCTCCGAGTTCAAGTACCCAACAAAATTTACCATCAGCTCAACAACAATCACACCAACAACAACAGCAATCAGTTAATAAAAATAGTCAGAACTTGGGAAATCAAATTACAAAACCTCCAAATTTACCAGCTGCGACACAAATTACACCAATTCCTCCACCATCAGTATCGGCATCCCAACAACAACATTCAAACAATTCTCAAAATAAAAATCAGACGAAACCTCAAGTAACAATGACTCCTGCAACTGTAGGAAAATCAAGTAAATTAAAAAAAAAATTCTTATAATTATCTAACTTAAAATGAAATTAAAAATTCTTTATTTCTAGGTTCACAACATTCATCAAATAAAGCAGCTGGGGCATCTGGAGCATCATCTTTTATGGCAAATCGCACAATAGCCAGTCCATATGCAAAAAGTGCACATGGTCTGTATCAAAACTCTAGTAGTTTAAATTTTAAAACTGGTTCATCAAAGCTACCACCGCCAACACAAATTACAGCGGTTCCATTAACCAAACCAACAATTGCTACAAGCTCTCCTATCAAAACATCAATGCCAACCGGATCAAACGCATCTTCTCCAAGATCGGGACATACTCCTCCAGCGGTTAATATTCCCCCAAAATCGATTACGCCTCCAGTTTCTATAATACCGTCAAGTGTTACACCATTACCTCCTAAAGGTGTCAGTATCACACCTGCAAAACCTCCAACCGGGCATCCAATTCCGACAGCTATACCAGCTCCAATCCCAGCAGCTGTAGTTGCAGCTAGTGTAACATCACTTCTATCAATACCTCCTCCAATACAACCGTCTGTTCATCAGGTTACTCCAGAAGTTTTGCTAACACCTGTTGTAAGCACTCAAAAAGATTCCTCTTCACCAAAATTACCCGATGTGCCCATATCATCCAAAAATGAAAGTGTACAACAAAATAAAGAAACACCTACAGCTCCTAATAAAACAGAATCCTCTGAAATAAAAATAGCAGAAGACACAGCAAAAGATAAAAAGAATAATGAAGAAAAAAAACAAGAAAATGACAAAAAGGAAGAGAAACAAAAAAATGCAACTGAAGTTAAACCGAAAAATGAAGAAAGTAAATTGGAGGTAAAAAAAGTTGAGGTAAAAACCACTAAAGTTGAAAATCCAGTTACAAAGGATTTAACAAAAATACCTGAAACTGAAAAATCGGGAAACAAAAAAGAAACTGATAAAAACTCTATTAAACAAAATGAAAATAAAACTGAAGCAGTTGCAAAAGATAATAAGGAAAAACCAACTTGTGAAACTGAAATAAAAGAAAAAGACAAAAAAACTGATATCAAACAATTGGAAATAAAAGAATTGCCAAAAATACAAAACGCATCTTCAAAAACTGAAGACAAGAAAGAATCAAATTCAGAAAATGTACAAATAACCAATAAAAAAGAAGATGCAAACCCAGAGAAGAAATTTGACAGTGAAAAGATTTTATCGAAAAGTACAGATTTGCCACTTGAAAAAACTGTTCAAAAATCAAAAGATGAATCCGTTGGATCTAGTGTTGAAAAATCTGTTGCCAAGTCCATTGATAATAAAGAAGAGGAAAAATCCTTAGAAAAAACAATTTCAAAAACAACCAAAAACGAAATCATTAATGCAGGCAAAGCCTTAGCAAAATCAGGTGAAAAAGATAACGATAAAAATGTTAATATACCATCAGAACCAGTAACCAAAAAACAAGAGGAATCTAAAAAAGAGGAAAAGATTATTGAAAATAATAAGGTAGAAGCAGTTGAAGAAAAATCGGAAAAAGTAGAAAAAAATGCTTCAACCAATCGCAATACACAACAGCAACAACAAAAGAGTAAGACTTCAGATACTTCTAAAGTAGATAAAACTAAAACTGATTCTAAAAAGAAAAATTCTGCGATGAACGTTGTAAAAGATACACCAGCACGAGCAAAGGTGACAAAACCAACTGTAATTCCAGCAGATAAAGAACGTGGTTCTGTTCAGGAAGCTGAGTCGTCTAAAAAAGCTTCCGAGAACACTAAGTTGGTTGACTCAAAAGATAAAGGAAATTCTTCTGATATAAATAAAACTGATAATGCAACAACTCAAGTTACACCAATAAAATTGTCACAAGAGAACTCAAGTGAAGTTGCTAAATCCTCATCAAACTTAGTAACACCAAAAGATGAAACAGGCAGTAGCCGTATCAAACGTCATCGGCTTAAAACTATTCTTTATCAAAGTCCTTTGCCAGAATTAGCATTTATTACTAAATTATCAGCTAGCGAAGCTTCAAATTCACCAAAACCGGGTTCAGCAAATGAAGACAAATTGGTTTTATTTTATAAAAATGAATATCTTGCTGTAAGAAATGCTGAAGGAGGCTTCTTTTTATGTCAAGCTTTGCATAATGTTTATAAAACATCGCCCAGAATACGAATCAGATGGCTATCTGAAGAAAAGTCAGAAAAAAGTATTTACATTCCTGATTTTTATGACAATACTGATATTGAATGTGTTTTAACAACCGTCGATTTAAATAAAGTTAGCAGGGATTGTTTCAAGTTACCTGAACACGAAAAAGATCGAATTGAAAATATATTAAAAAAAGCAATTGATGTTGAGAAGGGTATTCTTCCGCGGCCAGATATAACTGAGGAAAATCCTGATGGATGTAAGTATTTTTTAATCCATTACAAAAAAAAAAAAAGTTTAAATTTGTCTTCTATTTTAGTGGATATTTCTCTTTATACTGATGAATCTCAAATTGAAAAGAAGAAACGGAATAGTAAATCACCTCGAAGAAATTCTCAAAGTAAAAAAGTAGCATCTTCCAGTAAAAAGAAATCAAAATCAAAAAGTCCGTCGAAGTCAAAATCAAATGCAAAACGAAAAAGAAATGATAATGAAACAGATAACAGTGAAGAGGATGAAGAAGAAAACAATGATAAAGAATACAAACCAAGTCATAAAAAAAGAATAGTAACAGAAAGTCGAGAAGATCAAACTGTCAGACGTCTTCAACGTTCACCTCTTGCTAAAGCTAGAGCTGCTTCTCCGATTACTCTTAAAAAGCAAACTTCAAAATCAGTGCCTCAAAAAGTATGTAAAAATTAGTGAAGCATTTAAATGAATAAATAAAAAATTACATATATTTGTTTTAGAGTTCAGAATCAACACCAAGTAGTAGGGAAAGTAGAGCCGCAAAACGTAGAGCTACTGATTCAGGGAATGAAGACACTACTCCAAATAAAAAAGGTCCATTAACAGCAAGTAAAAAGCCTTCAGATAAAAAAAGTTTAATTAAAAAAGAAGGTTAGTTTTTAATTTTTTTTAAATAAATTTCGTTTTAAATTTTAATACAATTTACATACTATTTGTTTACTAAAAGGAATTTCAAATCTAAAATACATCTTTGTAGTTTTATATTGTAATTATTTATTATAATTTTTGTTTTTGTAGAAAATGAAGATCCTCTATCTATACCTGAAAGTGGTCAGAATGCAAAATCATCAAATACAAAAAGATCAAAAACTACAACAGCAACAACTGTAGCGACGTCAGTTACATCTAGCAGTAGTAGTCCAGTATCTGAAAAAGCACTAAACAATAGTACATCAACAACACCAACAGGAGGTGCAAGGACAACGCGAAGTCGAAAATAAGATTAAAAAATTATACATACAGATCTTTGTATGTAATTGTATTAGAATACATAGATATTAAATTGTAAAAGTAGTGAAAAGGAAAAGAAAAAATTAAATAAAAATATTGAATCATATAAGCATTAATTTAAAACAATAAATATGAATTTTCGTTAAAACTACCAAATTTTTTAGGCAGTTGAACTGTATAAATTCAATTCCAATCAAAATTATATTTTAAGTATAAAATCTTGAAAATTTAATAGCATGATTCAAATTTATTTAATTTTAAATTTTTTCTTTAAATCTACTAATGTCTAAATGTTAAAATACACTTACATAAAATTAATATAGTTTAATATTGTGTTTTTTAGAACTATTTTAGGTTTAACATACAATATAAAAAAATAAAAAAAAAGAAAAAAAAATGAAAGTAAATAAAATAAATAAAAATACACAAAACACATATACAGGCACACAAAACATTAAGTAAAAAGTAATTATTAAATTCATACCAGCACTTAAGGAATTTTTTAAATGGCAATTATTATAATTTTTTTTTTTTTTAAATAAAGAAAAAAAAAACAAAAAAATTCAAAATTAATAAAGGAAATAAAAAATTCATAGTTTTAAGTATTATGATATAAAACAAAAAGTAAAGAGAATATATATAAATCTAATATATATTAGAAAATTAGATCTTATTTAGTGTTGCAGTAAATATATAAGTGATTTCATCTATTGTGCATATTTTCAATGTTTTTTATTTTAGTTTGTTTTATAATTATTGAGTTTTTCTTTTACATAAATGTTTCGTTTTAAATTTTTTATTTTTTATTTTGTACTATTTTGTAATTATAAAAATTATGAATTAATTTATATATATATACATATATATACATTTATATAAAAACAATATACCGCTATATTCAGAATTAATGTTTAGAAAATCCTACGCTCATTTAATGTTCATTGGCAATATCATACTAATTATTTTATTTAATATTAAATTTGATATTGTTCAAATTTTTTAATTTAATTAAAAAAAAAATAATATAATTTTAAAATTATTTAAAAAAAAATTCAATAAAAATAGTATTAAGTTATATACTATGATTTGATAACATATGTTATTGTCAGCAGATAATTAGTTAAACGTAGGATTCTTAAATAGGATCTCAAATTATATTGAAATATAAACTAATTTGTAATGTTTCCTTTTTATATATTTAAAGAATAGGGTAAAATGGGTGAAATCTTAGTAGTTAAAGTAAATAGATATATTATTACTGATTGATAATAAAATTATATAATCGTTTTATTTATAATAATTTTTTTGTTTAATAATGAGGCATGCTTTTAGAATTTCAGTAAAATAAAGATATGTAATGTAAAAGAGAGTATATTTAATTAATAAAAAAAAACAAAAATATAATGTTGAGAACATTTAAAATAATATATGCTGTTTATTAAATTGGTTTTTATTTCAATAACGAAATAATTAAGTTGTAATATCTTTTATAATTGGTCAATATTTTTAATTACTTTATTAACAAATCGGTTTTAGAAAGATTTTTAAGCTAGAAGAGAAATCCATTTTTTTTTTTTTCAAAAACAGTAACTTTTTAAGTATAATTTTTTATTAACACAATGATGATAAAAGCATTACAAATTCGTTTTTATTTCAATTTTAATATTTTATTATTTGATAACATTTTTTTTTATATAATTGTAGTAGTTAAACATAAAACAAAAGGTCTATATGAAAAAAATATATATTACTTTCAATTAATATTAAAATTTTTTGTAAGCTTAATTTCTATTTCATATTGATTATAGTATATAATTTTAAGACAAAATAAAAAAAAATGTAATTTACGTTTAAATATGAAATCATTTTGTATTATGTGTTGAGTTAAATTAAAACTTTATATTTTTAATGTAATTATTTTTCAATTTTTATTTTGTACTTGACACTTTTTTTTAACATTTTTTTTTCTTATATAATAATTTTTGTTAATTTTACTAATTGCAAACAAATATCAATTATAATAATTAATATTAAATGAAAAAGAAATATTAACAATTATGTTGGATTTGATCAGAAGATTTTTTGAACGAAATCAATTTTTGTACAAGTAGAAATTTATTGTTATTGTTGTTTTTTATTGAAAAACTACCAAAAACTGCATGATTGCCCTATATTTAAACAATTTCAGTTTCCCAAAAAGAAATTAGAATTTCAGCGTAACCTTGTATAAATAAAGATCGTATCAAAAATATCATTCTGATCCAGTTTAGCATAACATTTTATGTCTCTCGGTAATTTTAAAACAAAACAAAGTTTTAAGTTTATAGTTTGTAAAAATTATATAAAAAAAAAAATTAAAAAAAAAATCAAGAATTTAAACATGTATATGCTATTCTATTTGCTTATAGGTTAAACATTATAATTACAATTATATATAGAATGATATATATATATATCTATATGTATATATATATATATAGATATTGTGGAAAAAAAAAATAATTAAAATTAAAGTAATTATACGAAAAGATGAAAAAAAGTAATAATTTAATTAAAAAAAATTAATTCAAATATTAAAATTAAAAAAAAATTAAAATAAATTTATAATTACATATTATTGTACATTAGGAAATATGTACAAAGATTATATTATTAATATTATAATTCTTAACATTTTAAATTGTATTTTGATTTAATTTTTATGTTTTATCTATTTCAAACTAAAAGAAATATAAAAATCATTTTTAGATTTTGGGTATTTACAATATTCTTTTATTTTTAATAGTTTAGTCTAACCTTTGAGTAAATAAATAAAAAAAAAAAATTAAAATTAATTATATATACAAAAATAAAATTAATAAAATGAAAAAATTTAAAGAATAAAAAAAAATATTTAAATTTGTGAAAATTAGTATGATTTTTATTCGACGAACAAAAGTATATATAAAAATTTAATTTAAAAACAAGCATTATAATTACAAGATTGTTAAGAATTTTATTAAAATTCTTACCAGCTCAGAATGAATTTCTGTTTTATCAACTAAATCCAAAAGATGAAATAAAAAAATTAAGTAAATATAAAAATAAAAAATTAACAAATATAATAAATAATAAGATAACAAAAATATAAATTGAATAAAAAAAGAAAAAGGAACAAATTTAAATATTTATTAATTATAAGATGTTTCACAGAGTAACAAAAACTCATTTTGATGAAAATTAATAAAGCAAAACAAAAAAAAGGAAAATTTTCTGACTTTTGATATTATTTTATAACTTTTTTTAGATCATTTTTTATGAGAGTAATATTAAATCTAGTACGGACAAATTCCATTTAAAACAAAAGAAAAACTAGTAATTGAAAATCCCTTAATATCTATATGAAGAACTAGTATTCAGAAAGGCTTAACCGATTGGAATGTTATAAAAGTCAATCTTATTAAATTAAAGGACTTTTAAGATATCAAAAAACCATTTGACCCGAAAGATTCTATTAAAGAAATTAAGAAAATATGTTATAAAAGATAAGAAAAAGCTAAGGTGTGGTCGTAAATGTAAACTTTTTGAGGTAAAATATGCCATTTGACATTTATTATGATTTTAAGACCAAACAATTTGCAATCAGTAGACATTCAATTTACAAATAAATTTTTGTGGTCGTAAAAGTAAATTTTTTAGTTTTGCAATGGATATAAAATCAACAGATTGTTTATGTTTTCCACTTTTGAAATGAGTTTCCATCGCTAATCTTGTACAAATTAGTAGTTTAAGGGTGGATGTGTCCCACAACAAACTTTGTGATTCACTTTCAGTTTCACTCCTGTTAATTTAAATTTAAATTAATTTACAAAAAAAGAATCATAAAAATAAAACGACGCTGAACGCTCAAAAAACTGTACCTTACTACTTGGTAAACTGATTGTAAATAAAAAATTTAGTTTGCATAGTTGACGTTTACTTTACACATATTTCACATTTACGACCAGGTTCAGTTAGCAATGATTTTTTACATAATTTTTGGTCGTAAATTCAAAATATGCATATTGACAGCAAATTTACATTTACGACCATAAGACTAGTTTCCAGCCAGTTTTTAACCCTCTCTTAAAATGATTTAAAGTGATAAATCAATTTTTTTTTTATTGTATTATTTAAATGTAAAATCATTAATATTTTGAAATACGTAGCATGTGTATACTGTAAGACTCAGAAGTAATATAACTGTTCTAAAATTCTTTCAACTCAATTCTTTAAGGCGTATGATTGGCAATTCGTGAAGGCTCAAAAGTGCAATTGATGTCATGTTGTTAATATGAGGTGATGTCAGTTGTCAAAATCATCATGTTTAGCTATTCTTGAAGGCGTAGTATACGTAATGGTAGCAATTTGAAATCATTTCTAAATTTGCCTACGAAAGAAGTATCACATCTAGTTTTTAGAGACGTGATAGATTTGGTTTTTCCCATAAATTTTATCGGTGGTTTCTATGCTTGTTGTTGTGTATTTAAAACGAATATTAAACAATTATGGATATATTCCATAATTGAATTATGAAACATACATCATATGTTTATAAGATTTTTTTTATTATGTGGAATTACCGATTTCTAGAAAAGCTGAAATTAACTTTGAATAGGTTGGAAAATAGAATATAGGTACAGAGATACAGAGATCAATTTTAGGGATTGTGTTTTTTCTGTTTCGGTCTTCATTAAAAGAAAATACACCGTTGAATAATTTTATTCATATTAAAAAAGAAATTGAGATAAAATTATAAATTTTATATCTAAATAATATAGATCAATAATTGGAAATTTATAAAGATCCCTGATCCGTGCAATATTAATGACAATTATTATTGTCAAGTAAAAAGTATGAAAACTATTCATTTCTACTTTTAATTATAATTATTATATTAATCTATTTATTTTCTCTTTAACTAATTGTAGTTTAAAAAATTTCGTGGTCTCTCAGAAATCAAAGCTGGTTATAATATCATAAAGATATTAAAAATTTTTAATTCTCCAATACAAATTCTCAAACTGAAATAAGAAAATTGACAAGTAATATTAAAATAACCTTTCAACAATTACTATTAACTTCATTGTTCAATTAAAATGAAAAAATATAGAAAAAAATTTTAACCCTGATCAATAAACAATTATATAGATAGATAAATCTTTATGCTTGAAGAACTTTTTCAACGATCTTTAATTCATTGAATTCAATGAATATTTTCAATTAATATTGTACGTGTGAGAAGGCCTATTGAGGCTTAAATTCGAAATATGTATTTTCATATTAAATTTTGAGTATGAACATCAATTTGTAATTGTATATATTTTATTATTTAAGGCATTATTTTTAAATAAAACTACTTTTTTTAGTTTTGATATTTAATATTTATATATTTATATATTTATTTATTTTATTTAATTATTTATTATTTTACAATATTTTGTTAATGTTTTTATTTTTTAATTATAAATTAATTTTTTTTCATATAATATACATATATTTTAAATAATAAAATGAATAATGATAAATAAAAATGTAGCTTTTTCCTTTTATATTAAATTTTATAGGTTTAAAAGTTTAAAAAAAATGATGTATTATATTTTTAATATTTTTGAAAATATAATATAAAGTTTCTTAATTTTATATTTTACTAGATTTTTTTTATATGATAAGTTATGTTTTTTTTTTAATTCTTTTTAGAATATTCTTATTTATACATATTTATATTTTTTTTTTTGTAATTCATTTTATTAAATCTTTATAACTGAATATTTTAATTGCGGGCCTTGCAGATTTCATTTCTAATTATTGCACAATTTCAGAAGTGATCATTTAAAAACTTTTAAGATTAAAAAAAAAAAATTTGAATTTTGTATTATTTTGACCAATTAGCTGGAAATTGTTTTATTGAATTCTCAGGTTGCGGATCCAGTTGTCACTTAAACCATTAAATTTTAGATTTAGTATATATCCTTATAATTTTATAAGAATTATGAAGTTGTTTTTGGATATGGGAATTTGAATGCTATATGGTTGTCATGATTGAATCATTATATCATAATTAATATAATACATGTATTTATTATAAAAAAAAATATATTAATTTTAAAAGTTGGGTTTGACATGTACTAGTGAATGATTGTTAATGAATATTGTTAAAAATCGGTTAAAAATTTGAGGACTTATGTGTAATGTTTTGTCAGTTTCTATAATTTCTACTCTAATTTTAAAATAATTTTACTGTAATTAATACTAACTTTAGTTTTACTTTAGTTTACTTTAGTTATTAATGTTACAGATTACATATTTAAACGAATAAAAATAAATAAATTGATAAGTATAAAAACTTTTTCCAAAAGTATTTTGTATTATTGAACTTGAATTAATTCAGAGTATAAACTTTAAATAAATTATAAGGTACATACTAAAATAACTTAAAAATAACACTTTAGATATACTATAACAATATAGTATGCAATACACCATGTTATACCTATTGATAAAATTTATATAAAATTTATCGGTCTAATAATTTATTCCTTAAGGTATTGGAAGTTTTTAAACAGTCCAGAGCTAAAATTTTAATATATATAGATAAGGAGAATGACTTTAAATCACTTTCCCATTAACTCTATAAATATTATCTGACCGATAGCTCAGTGGTAAAATGACGGCTTTTTAATCAAAAAGTCTCTGATCAAGCCCTGCTCGGATCATATCTAATAAAAAAATATAGTGTATATTTCAATAATTTAATAATAAGTCCAAATATCAAATCGGCAAAGAATTAATATTATCACGCAATATTTACTATTGTCTGGTACTACAAATAAATAAATAAATAAATAAATAAATAAATAAATAAATATAAAAAAAATTCTTATTGTTTAAATGTAAACAAAATATGCATTAAGTGTTTAAAAATATTTTCATTTTAAATTCAATAATGGGTTGGCTAAGAAATCTCGCGACTCAAAATCGCGTGTCTTAAAATCTCGTGTTTTCCACTCGAGTATATACTGTAAAAGGCGTACAATTCTGATTTTGAAATGTTTTACACAAGATTTTAAGACATGAAATTTTAATACGCGAGATTTAGAAACATGAGATTTTAAAAGCACGACATTCTGAGATACGAGATTTTAATCCGCGAAACTTCGATATGCTCCCTTTTAAATTCCCATTAAAAGTTGAAACAATCAATATAAATGGCATGAATGAAATGAAACTTTATCCATTCATATAACACATAAATGAAAATGATAATTAGATTTTTTGTTTTTTATGATGCCGCTGTCAGATAATATTTAACGGTAATTAGGTAAACTAAAAGCTTAAAGATTGCTTATTATTATATTCTATAAATAGTTATACCTATGTATTAAAAATAAATAATTATAATTAATTATCAAACAAATTACGTACAACTATTAAATAATGAATTACCCTGTATGAAAGTGTAATTAAAATGCATTTGAAAAATAGTTTTAAGAAAAATTATTAATCTGTGTAGACTATTTATAATTAAATTTAGCAGAAATAGACCAAACTAAGATAATTTAAATTAGATAGTTAATATAAGTGTTTAAATTGTTTAAATTTAGTATGAAAGGTATTTAATATAAACAGATGACAGATAAAATGTAAATAAAGAGTTTTTCCTGTCAAATAAAAGATTCCTTGAGTATTTAATTGAGCATTTCTAAAGTATTTTAATCAAAGCTTCAATATAGGATTCATTAAATTATAAGGGATTATAACTAAAAATATTTTACTTGACTTTACTTTTCATACCTAAAAAAAACCAGATTTTTTATAGAAATTTAATTTTGGTGGATTGTGACTTCTTTTATTAAAAAAATTTGGGTTGGGTTTAATATTTTTAATTAACTTTATTGTTATTGAGTAGTATTTTTGATAGTTATTTTTATAGTAGATTTTTTTCTGAATTTTATGTATACATATTTAGTTATTCGATTTGATTTTTTTTTATAATCGATTCTAATTTCTATTTGGATTAACTCAGTAATCATTTTTCTTAAATCAGAAATAATAAATAAAGTAAATAAAGGATAGTATAGTAATCTAGTCATAAAAATAAAAAATACTCAAAATATTACTCAATTTTAGAGATTGTTTTTATATAAAATATTAAAGTTACTCGAATAAATAATTTATAGTAAATATGTAATTATATACATAATTTAAATTTGTAAGTTAATTTATTTTTGTAGGATTCTTATTTAAAGGATCCATATTGATTTGACTACATCTGTATATAAATTCATATGATGACTTGAATTAAGGTCCTGCGAAATAAAACCCTCAGGTGTTATTTCTTATTTAATGATATAAAACGCTACCGGGGTCTGATTCTTATATAGTAATTGAGAATTAAGATCTACGACTTCTATGAGAAATAAAGTTCTGGTGTGTTATGTTTCAATCTAATTTTCGTTCTCTTGTGAAATAAAGCCACAGAGTGTTAATTCTCATAAAATATTGATAATATTCTGGAAGTATCTTAGAGTTAGATTCAAAAACAGTATTAATATTCCCTGTCCGTCCGTCTAAATTTCAGCAAAATAACTAAAAACCTAAAAGAGCTATAGTTTTGAAATTTTCACAAAATATTTTTCAAACAATTTCTAGATTCCTCACATTTTAAAAGAGTTAGTATTCAAAAAACTAGTGCTAGAGTTATGAAAGTCACACAAAACATTTTATAAATATTTTCGAGGTTCCCTATTGTTTTTGGTTAAAATCGAAACAAGGTTTCACGAAGCTGCCGTACAAGTTTTAGAACCTTGCTTACATACGTCCATATCTAGTTACACTACAAAATTGGAATTAAAACTAGGTAAGTAAAGTAATATGGCAAGCTTGTTTGCAAATCATTTGATTTCTTGGGGCAAAGCTTAGTTTAGTTGCCAAAGAGATTGCTGTTACCAGAATGCATATCTCTGAAACAAATAATTCTAGATGGTTGAAAATTAAAATTGGTATGTAATATAATATGACAACAACAATTTTCCGAAGTTTTGAAAAAGTTTGGTTCTATTTTTGGGAAGCTGCTTTTCAAAGCTGTCTATATAATAACTGTGAATCTAATGCACCTATGAGGTTAAATTAAAAATAAGCAAGTAAAGTAATAGGGAAACTTTTTTGACAGAGTTGAACATTACTCGGATTAACTTTTAGGGTGGAGCAAAATTTATTTTTATTTTTAATATTGTTTTTAAAAAAAAAATGTGGAGTAGGGTGGGTTCAATTGTTTTTTTATTATTTTAATTTTTTGCATATGTATTTTTTTAACATAAGGGAACATAAGGGAATTAATTAATGGTTTATTTTATTTTAAACATCATAATGCGTATGCGTATCTAAATGTTGATGAGGGCAACTTCTTCGTTTTTTTTTAATTAATCAACGCAATTTTTATATATTTTAATTTTTAAAATTTATATTTCACTAAAAAAAAAAAAACCACTCAAAATAGGAAATATGTAGTAATCATATTTTATTAATTAATTGGTGTAGATGTAGAATGTAATTAGTTTGAAACCGAAAAATGTTTTGAATATAGTATAATTTTGTAAAATGTTTAATTTTAGACTTTATAGTTTCTTTTATTTTTAAATTGGAAGACTGAAAATAGTTATGTTTTATATTTATTAGTATATAAGTGTGTATATTGTTTTGTTATAGTTAAAGTTGTTTTGAGTTAAGTATTAAAAAAATCGATGATTACTTTAATGTATTTAATTAAATTTTTATAATAATATAAATTTTATATAATATATTTAAATAATGTTTTTTTTTTGATGAAGTAGCTTGTATATAATAATGTTGCATGGAAGTTTGTCTATATTGGTTATAAAAGAATATATTTACATGTTTATGACATACAGGAAGTCAAAAGGTTTAAAAGAAGTTAAAGTTTTTTTTATTTCAAATACATTAAAAGCCATTCAAAGCTGATAGTTCTATACCCTCCTACGGCTTTGTTCCCTAACCATTTCTTCTTAACCTCATTTCTTCTTTACCTTTGACTTACAGACACCCTTGGTAATCGGTTCGCAAACTATACTATTAAAAATTTCATTGAATATTATTTTGCTATAATAATACCTGTTTTATTCATATATATAGAAAAGATATGTATGTATATAGTATATTAATTCATGATTATGCAAGTAAATTAAATAATGCTATAGTATAAAAGTTTTAGTTATATTTGATACAGTATTTAAAAACTGCACTTTTTTTTTTTACATCTAATTTATTAGTAAAATTAGATATGCTAATTTGTGGTTAGTTTTTGTTAGTATACATACATATATGATAAGTTTTATATTATGAATTAAATATATATATATATGTATATATATATATGTCAAGCTTCATTACTTTTTAAATGCGATGCTTAATGCACAAAATAAATTCTTATATGTTTATTCTATATGGACCTGTATATTTTAAGTACCAGTACAATTATCAGTACAAGTACAGTACTTTTACAAGTACTAGTATTACTTAAATTTCGATACTTACAAAATTTAGAGTGTAACTAAAAGAATCAATTAAAAATATCTGTAATTCCTAGAAAGTAATTAAATTTTGAGGTTAAATACTTTTGTAACTATTTTTTGATACTTGAGTATTTTCGAATACTCCCTTGAATGCAGAGCTTGAAATCAAACTCATATGTTTATTTCAAAAATTGAAGTTTCAGTTCAAGTTCAATTTTAAGCATTAAGATTTTAAAAAAATACTTGAGTACCTGATACTTTATTATTTCTTGTTTTTAAGTACTTAAAAATACTTTAGTATCAAAAGTAATTCCAAAAGTATTTAAACTCAAAATTTAATTACTTTCTGGGAATTAGAAGTATTTTCACTTGATGCTTGTACTTATACTTAAATTTTGTAAGTATTTGAAATCTGAAACTGGTACTTGATAAAGTAATGGATATAAGGTAATAGTACTTAAGATCGTACTTAAGTACCAATTTATTCAGTATTCTGCAGGTCTGATTATATAGTATTTTCGCTAGTGCTACAAACTTAAATAGGTTTCTCTTATAAATCAATCTTATATACCAATCAACTTAAACAGTTTCTCTACTATGATTGTTAATAGAAGCTACACAGCATCACAAGTAATTGCATTTTAACAATTTAATATACAGTAATCATTTTATATGCTAATATAACTATAACTAATTAAAGGTCTCGTAGTAACTAATTAAAATATATTAGTAATAATTCTATTAATTAAAAATTTAATTTGAAGAGGAGTGATGCTCATAAATATAAAATGTAATTAATATAATATAGGAAGTTGTATGTTTTACATTATGTTAAATGATGACATTTAATATGTGAGTTTTATCTGTTAAATAAAATTAAAAAATACTCCATCAGAATCATTGTATGATTTTTAAGTTTTTTAAAAGACTAAAAAAAATCAAAATTAAATTATAATAAAAATGATACAAAAAAACAGAATATTATTTAGGGTTTTTTTTTTATTTTTATTTAAAATTTATATATAACTTAAAAAATTAATTAAAAATATAATTTATAATTGTAATTTTTTTTTATTTATGACCACATTTAATAATTGTTTTTTATTTTGATAAGATTTTGTGAAGATTTATATTAATAAATTATGTACAATTAATGTAATATTTATGTTTTTTTTTTTTTAATTTTTCTTTTATATTAAAGTATATTTTATATATATATATTTTCCTTTATCTTATTTACAAATTTTTAATAACTATATATAATATATAATTAAAAATTATTATATTTTTTAAAGGTATAACGACTGTTTTCATACAAACAATTTTTTCTTTTGTTTTTGATTTGTAAATTGTTAGATATGCAGAAGTATTATTCGTGCGACATGATAAGTTTTTTTTTTTTTTATTATTATTATTAATTTTAATTTTAAATATTTCCATTTTTATTTTTTTTTAGAAAGTCTTCATTCAATAATATTAAGTTCTAATTGATATGTAACGGTATAACGGTATACTTAATAGTTTTTGAAATTATCACGATTCCAACTATTGGTATTTGATTAAGCTGTAATTGCTCATTAGATACTTGAATGTTGAGTACCACGTAAGTAGTACTCTACTGGCAATGGAAATTCATTTTTTTTAACTGGTGACTGTTAAATTGTTAGGCTAATAAGCCCAGCTATACTATAGATAGAATTGATCTTAATGAATTCCATATACAATTTTAACATGAGATAGTAGGTCTTATAACATATGGAAACGTTTAAGATTTTCTATAGATACAATTTTATTTGTTATTTATGGTAATAATTTTATATTGGATTATAAGTTATTTTTATATCTGTGAGTTATATTATTCAATTAAATTATTTATTTATATTTTTTTTTACATAAACAAATTGTCGTTATATTAATGTTATAACGGTATATTTAATTGTAAGTATTAATTATTAATTTTAATTAAAGATATATGATTAAGCCATTAATATGAACCTAATGGCGAATGATAGCTGAGTCGAGTCGAAAACCAGATAAAAGCTTTTTCACTTTCACTGGTATTCAAAACCCGCACCATTCGCTTAAACGACGGTGTCACATATCTCCAATGGCTGTTACTGCCCATTATTAGTATGTGGAGTACCGCCTAAGTTACACTCTATAACAATTCGTTTGTGTTATTGGAAAATATATGAAATTTATTACTATATCTATTGTCCAATTCTCAAATGTCGGTGATTTATTCGACTGAGAATATGTCTAAATTCAAGATTAATTATAAAATGACTCCTGTATTCATTTTTATTGATAGCATTTTTCCTAACCATTATCACTTCCCATTTAGGCACAATACAATTATTAATACCTAATACAAAGTACTATTATCTTAGTCTTTTTCTTTAATAATCTCTAAGTTCAATGTTCGACAAAAATATTCAGAAAGGCAATAGGTATGTGAAAATATTTAGAAGGAAAAAAGATTTTAAAATTTCTTTCAATAACATTGGGTCTTCCAGCTTCATATTATCTCTTAAACCGGGTCTGTGTTCTCACAAAAGCCTTTATTCGCGGTTTAAAATGAGTAATACATGTGTCTAATTTTTTTTTATATAGTTTTAATGCAGAATATACGATATTTTTTATTTGTTTATTATTGATATTGCATTTTTGTCTTTGAACTATAAGGATGAATTAAAATTATTTTTCTTATTTTTTTAATTTTTATTTTCACAGGTTATTTTTGATATGTGAATATTAATTTTTAATTAATTCTCTCTTGTTTTAATAATTTTAATAGATATATATGATATTATATATTAAATTATATATTTTTAATTAGATATTATCTGACCAGGGTGTTTGAACCCAAGATCCGCAGATGTAAGAGCCGAAGTCCTAATTACGATGATATTGGTCAGATACTCAAATTTTCATGTAAATAACTCAAATGATTCGGAAGACAGAGTGTGAATGTTTTATAAATTTTTGAGAAATGTATTTTTGTAAAAGAGTTGCCATATCTGTTGTATTTAACGGACTTATAATCTGCCATTAATCTTTATGAAGCTATAGAAAATAGCCAATGGTATTTCCTATTGTGAAAATATAATCCAATGAAAAACAAAAGCCACTACTAAAACCCACTAAGCCTTAAAAAATAATGTTTGGGATTTTTAAAAATCCCAATATTCGAGAATCCAATATTTTCCAATACCGTTACATACCAGATTAGAGCTGAATTTTATTTTAAGACTATCATTTCATTCTAATTTTTATTTTTCACGTATAAATTAATAACAAAAATGATTTTTAAAAAAATATTTTAGAAATTAAGTAAAATATATTATGTATATATATTATATTATATTAAAACTAAAATCTTTTATTTTTTTTTCTTAAAATATTAAAACAAAATTAAAAAATAGTAAATTTATAATTTAAGCTTAAAATAATTTAATTAATTACAAAGAAAGAAAGAAAAAAAAATTAAATTAATTTGATTTTTAAAATTTAATGTTTACGGTACTCTCATATCATTTTGTGTATTTGCTGATGATGATGGTTGATCATCAGTTGGACTTGGAGATTCATCACCTCCATGTGGACGAATTCTTACAACAGCACGTCTTTCTTCATCTTGTTGTGGTATATATAAACCAGATGGTCCGGAATAACATGGTGCTGCATTACCAGATAATCTTAATTTTTCTGTTTCACCGGTACCATTTTCAGTAAAAAGTTGTCCTAAATTTAATTGAGGAATGTCATAAAAAACTGTTAAACATAACATGACAGCAATTAAACCTATAAAAAATATATATAAAAAATATAATATATGTATATAATTAATTAAATTGTATATAATATATAACGTATACTTACCACAAATTAAATATACAGCAATGCAAATTTTATATAATGATCGATTGTCTGGATCAACACCTTCACCTGGAATGTAATCTCCCAGACCAATTGTTGTTAATGTTATAAAACAGTAATATAAAGCATCCAATGTACCCCATTCCGGTTCCAAATATGAAAATATTAATGTTGGAAAAGCAACAAAAATAATAGCAACAATTGCAACTGTAAAATAGATCAGAAAATATAAATTTAATTGGTTAATTTGTGGCAATTTTATTTGAAAATAAATTTCAAAATCAATTTTTAAATAATTTAATATTGTTTCTGTAGTATTAATTGCAGAGGGAACGTATTGGATTATATTTTGAGAAGATTTATCTACGTGTATTCGTCCATTTGTCTGTCACTTTGCAAAGAGCTAGCGAAATTTCAGTCCTTTGGTACTTTAGCAAACAAGCCAATGATAATACTATTTACTAAGTAAAATTTTATTTTTTGTTACTGGTATTGGATAAAATACAAGTACCAGTAACAATTCGTTTACTGAAAGCTACCATTACTATACCAGTACTTAACCAGTACTTAACCATTACTATTAGTATTTAATAGTACTACCAGTATCAGCAGTACTCGTTAACAAAAATTGGTAGTACTGGTAAATACTGTTAGTACTGGTTGAATACTGGTAAATCCTCGTAATGGACTGGTTGGTACTGGTAAGTATTGGTAAAGTAATGGGAAATTACAGTACCAGTATTGTTTTGAATTTTTTTCAGTACCATTAACAATATCTCAATTTAACTGAATATTTTTTCGAGTATCAGGGCTGGTATTTGTAAAACGTCAGCTTTGACTGCGTACAATAATTCAAAAAATACATTCGTATATACAAAATCCCGTTTTGCCAAATTGAACAACTTTGCTTAGCAAGTTAGAGTTGCTGCCATGCAACTTCTTTTTTTGTATAAGAATATGTACCTCTATATCTAATAAAATTGGGCATCCGATTTCTAATTCTAAAAATTTTGGTAAGTCTAAACTTTATAGTAAAGAGAAAAAATTACTAGTCATCATAGTTGTTATAAAACGCAGAAATTCATGGCTAGACCTTTCAACTTTTGTAAAAGATGATTAAATTTTACAGCAAAAAATTTTGTAATGCTTAATCTGTTAAGACAGCTGCGAGTTTCAACTAAAGCAAGTTATAACTTTATAAACTTTATCATCAAGGTATTTTTATTTTGAAAGCTCTGATACCAAATGGTAAAGATCGTCTTAAATTAGTTAATAAAACTAAGATTAATATATCTAAAAGACATTTGCTTGAATAAGATATCTTGAAATTTAGCTAGAAGGTTTATATAGCTCTTTTTCTTAACTTAAGCTTGCGTTGTTTTAACATCATTTCAATTTAAAAATAATATCTTAAATTATAATGCATTATAAGTTTAAAAATTACCAATAATCGTCAAATGAAGTAATCGAATATTAAAAGGCTGATACAGATGTCCCAATGATGAATTTAATTTTCCAAGTAACCAATTGGCTGGTATTAATAAACGTTCAATAATAGCTGTTAATAGTACAAGGGTTAATGGTATACCAAAACTGGCATATATTATACAGAATATTTTTCCAGTTTGACTTAATGGTGTTACATGACCGTATCCTGAAAATATAGTAAAAAAAAATAATTATAATTTTAAATTAAATATTAATTTATTTGTTTATTAAATAACTGATGGGATTTATTTGTAACTATTTATTTATTAAATAGTCCTATATTGATATGACTTTATTTCATTCGATGTTATTTTACTCCATCGTAGTAAACTATACAGTGTTTCAATTTATCATAACAGAGGCTATGGATTCAATTGAAACTGAATAAACCAATTGTTGTTATATCCTTGGTTATCTTAAAAGTTCTGGTTTGACCTAAGCTTGTACGGAGCTTCCAGTATTAGAGCCTATGGTTCGATTTTAAACGCATTTTGAATCCTCGCTATTTTTTAACAATAAAAAAGTATTGTATTTCATCAAAGTTTTTGAGTTATTGTGCGAAAAGACTGATTTTATTAAATTGGCTCACGAATAAAAGCGAATGTTTGTTTACTCCTTTATAGCTTATAGACTTCTAAACTGTTATCATGAAATTTTGGATATATAGATGTTTGGGTGCGGAAAGTGTTTCTGAGCTAATTACTTTGTTCTAACGAACCGTCAAAGTAAAGTTGTGGGGCAAATATTTTAACATTTTAACTTTTTGGTTCTAAAATAGAAAGGTTTAAAGCAAGGGCTATATAAGTGCTTCTGTGACTTAAAATTTTATATACGTCTTGCTGTTCGATAATGGCCTTGATCCAAAAGAATAGCACAAAACAATTTTACTATTTGTAATTTTTGTGTTAATTTTTTTCAATAACATCAACTTCAATTAAAAACTCATTGAGAAGCGAAACAACGCGCACCGTGCTTTAGCTAGTGTTTTAAAAAATTAATATAAATCAAATTGTTATCACATTGTATGCGGTAGGGGACTGTTTATAAACAAATTAATAAATAATTTCTTATATATTGTATATTTTTATTTTGAGTTATCCCCCTTCTATCACTAACTTAATTATAATTTATGATTTTTACTATTAAAATTTATTTATTTATTTTTGATGGTGAAAAATTATTCTTTGATACTCGTATATGAATATTCATAATTTAAATGGGTAGATTTATTATATTTCAGTGTTTTTGACTATAAAAAAAAAATTAATATAAAATTTTAACGATATTAGGTAATAAAATATTTTATTAATATAGTTAAACACTTTGTAACTTTTTATTGACATTTTTTTTTATTATTTATATACTAAGCACTATTGACCCTCTCAAATACATTTTATCAGTTATTTTTTAGTTTTGTTTGTAGAATATAAAGGAAACTTAACAAATGTATAAAAACAAATGATGTATAACAAATAATTTTGATGGCGATATTAGAAACTAAGATATTAATATTCAACAAGTACCTATCTGATATGAAATCATTCTTTATATTATACAGTAGGGTAAGCAGAACTTTATATATAGTTGTTTTAAACTTGTGAAAAAATTTTAAACTACAAATGTCCCTAAAAGTTTTCTTGATTGATTGGTTTATTGGTTTGGTGGATCCGATCCTTACAACTCTATCCCCAAGTAGCGCGTTAAAGCAATAAGGATATTTAAGGTTAATTTTAGATCCATTTCTCAAAGTTCATAAGTCCTACAATTGCAGGTAAATAAAAGATCGCTTGAATCGTTGAATTCATAACTACCAAGTGTTACTTTATTCAAGCCCTAGCCTCCTATAAGCTAACCTTAGATCTTAAACGAAGCTTAATGGATGACGTAATGATAAATCTAAATTTTCTAAAGTATAGACCTATTTCATCAAATATAAAATCGTTGGCGTATTTATGTGGCATTTGGCCTAAACTAACCCTTATTTTAAAGTTATATTAACAACGTATATTCATTTGGGGCTCCGGATATTTTTTGTTTTATTTTTTTTTTTTGATATGTGGCGCTAGAGTCAAAGCTGTCATCCTTGCTGCTTTTTGACAATTGAATTGAATCTGTTAGCATAGACTTAGAATTTGTTAACCCATATTAGCGCAACGATAGAAAAGCCGTATTAAAAAAAATACAAAATCTAAAATACATTTAGAAATAACATTTACACCATATGTAATTGTTTCTTAATTTTTCCTAATAATATCAACTTCAATTAAAAACCCATTGAAAGAAGCGCCAACAAACGCACAACGAGTATTAGCTAGTATTATATAAACGATATAAATATCTTAATAATGGAATTAAAAAAAATTCAAATTGACGTACCAATAGTTGTTACAATAGTACTAGAAAAAAATAAAGATTGTCCAAAACCCCAATTTAATTCATTTGAAACATTTCTTAATGGTGATATTCCTCTATCATTAGCTTTTACAACAGCAGCTAAAAATTCTTCAAGATCAGCATCTGTAAATAAATAAAATAAAAAAAAATAATTAAATATTTTATGTTAATTAAAATATATATTTAAAAGAATAATATTCTAGTTTTTAGAGAATTCAACTTTTCCAGGTATTTTAACTTAAATTGGTTTTAAAAAAAAGTTTAGGGGTCTAAGATCATATTATTTAACGCAACGCGAGTTAGCGACGGGGCGTTAAAGGCTTTAAAAAGAGCAACTTATTAAAAAGTTTTAGCGCCTACATTTTGGAAAACATGGACCCTTGACAAGACGGACCCTTTTAAAGAAAGTCCTAAAAACAATCTATTTAAAGACGTATAAAATGACCTTACATAATCTTAAACCACCTATTGCAATTTATTTTGTACGTTAGTGTTGTATCAAAATGGCGTATAAAGATTTTGTGCTAAAACTAAATTGTTTTAAACAATATGATATTACATATGTAATATATATATATATACTTTACCTTTTATCATAGGATATCTATTTAAAAAATCATCTTTCTGTGTTTCAATCAATAATCGAATTTTATTGACAATTGGTGTTTCAATTGTCATAAATGTCAAACTTCCTATTACTAAATAAAATGTATATAAAATGATGAATAGACATAACCATAAATTTTTTCTTAATGAAAAATGTTTTTTATTTGGATTTATTATTAACGGTGGTAGCATTGGTAATTGTTGAGTTATATTAAATGATGAAATTGATTGATTACAATTATTGCTATTATTATTAGTATTTTTATTGAAAAAATCTGCAGTATTATGATTTTTTAAAGAAATTTGAATATTTTCTTCACTATTTGTTATACTTTCTGATGATAAATTGTTTGATTGATCATTATTATTATCATGTTTTATAATATTTTTTAATTTATTTTTTATATTTTTATTATCATTATTTAAATAATTTATATCTGTATTAGAAACTGCATCAAGATCTTCGTAATCATTACGTAATTTTTTATCCAAAATAATTGAGTTTGAAACATCTCTAAATTTTGATTTTAATTTAACACCTAATTTAAGTTTAAATATGTCCATTTTAAAATATTTTTATTTGATTATCTAATTTATATAATAATAATAATTGATGATTTTTTAATTAGTTTTAAGTGCATTTTTATATATATGTAAATATAATTTTTTATTTTTGAATATGAATGTAAAATTTAAACTAAAAAATAAGTGATTATTAAGTATATTTTGCAAAGTACTTTTTTATTTAAAAATACAGGGTGAGCCAACTTGTATTTTGCTGATTTCAAATTTATATACATTAATTTTTTAAAGCTTGTTATTTTATTTTTTTATCGCTGAAAGAGTTACCGGTCCATATTTTTTCGAAAATTAAACTGAGCATCCAGAAGCTGTCTTCGAGACGGTATACCGGGTGACCATGTTGGAAATTTTTTAAGTATCCGTAATTCACAATAATCGTGTCGTGACATATATGAAGAATTTAGGATATGTAAGTGTAAGAGCAGTGTTTCAGCGACAATAACACTGATTCAGATGCAGAGTTCGGTGTGGCATAATCCCGTGATCCAGGTCGTACCGCAAGAACGTCAATCGCGATTCTGGGGGAAGTTTTCGATTACCGAATAGTTTCAAAAAATGGTAATTTTGCGTTTATATCCTAGATTCCTTAGATTTGATGTTATTAGAATATTCGCACAGAAATTGTTTGAACCAATTAGACAAGAGAAACTTTAAACCATTAAAGTTTTTCCCACGAAATGGGCCTAAGGGCGGAAAAATAACGGTTTACATTATTTTAGTTCAGATTAACGGTTTGGCGTAGTTAATTGTTAATCGCATGAACGGTGTAGGTGAGATTAGAGAAAAAAAGTAAAGAATAGTAAGGAAAAAAGTATGAAATACTCTTTTATAAAATAGTGGACTTAGAAGCGAAATACATTGTAGTCATCAATTCAAATAGTCATTTGTAAGTAGTATTTTATGTGAAAAGATATGAATTAAGAACCAAAACATTGTTGTCTACTACCAGGAAATATTGAACGGTTTATACATCTGTCAGAGTGACAAAAATGATGTGATGTGACTTTTATATGCAAAGTTATAAATACCCTTAAAATAACATTTGTTTTGAAAATATCAATATTTTTTTTTATTATATAACAACTAATATTTTTGTGTTATAATACAGGTGTTTCATTAAAAATGTAACAGTCACTTATTTCTGATCGATTGAAATACATTTTAAAATAACAGTTGTCTAAATATAAAAATGATGATTGAAATTTTTATAGAAATACATACATTTATGCAATCAAACTTTAATTTAGAAATTAAAATGTTTTTTTTTCAGATGGTATCATTTAATTTTCTCGTGAAACCCTTGAAAATTTTTTACCAAACATTTTAATTTATTAAATTATTAAATTATAAATATTACTTTAGTGAATTGTAATTAAAAAGGTTTTGGGTTCTTATGATTTACAATTGCTTTTCTTAGGGGGTGGGTCAAAAATGACTATTAACTTAAAAGGTTCTGTGCCGAAAATATTAAAGCTATTAACACTAATATATAACTGATATGTAATGTTTTTCTCTATATATATGTATATATATATATATATATAGATATGCGTAAAATATAATAATGATGATAATATAGTACTATATTGTTCTAGTATTTTAAATATTCCTCCAAATCTGATTCAGAAGTAGGGAATTACTTAGAATTTTAAATTAATTTGTTACTTAAAATTCCTGAGACATAGAACAGTGTTTTAAAAAAATTTACATTTAATCAGTTTTTTAACACATTTCAAGAGTTTGAAAAAAATGTGCCTGTATAGTTTCACTCTCCCGGTTGTTAACAAATCTCCTACAACATTTTGATATAACACTAAAACTTTAACAACCGTTAGGCATTAGAACAAAATTTGTATCATAGAATAACTTTTTTCTAAACAATACCCGTTGCGGAGCTACAGCCCTGCAAAATTAAAAAAAGCCCTTAATTTAAATGATTATAAATTCAATTCTACAAAGTTTATAAAATAAATATGTAGTGTTGTCCTATATTATTTATTTTAGAGCTATGTGAAGTACAGTTTTTGAAAAAATTTTGATAGTTTGTATCATAAAAATGGTTTTAGTTAAAAAACTTAGATTTTGACAAATCCTTTGAAATAAATATGAGTCACTTAAGAAAATTATTTTGTGTGACTCTCTGTTTAGTAGTCTAAAGGGTTACAAAAACTGAAAGTCCCATATTTTTAACCACCTCTAACTGGAAGACCTGCCAAATTTTTAATATCAATATTAATATATATATCAATCAATACAAAACTTTTTTTGGAAAAATTTTTAATTTTGGAAATGTGCTTTTTTAAAAACTCGCGATTTTTCATTACTTGTAATTGTAATTTTGTAATTGTTATAAAAATAATGTTTATGACCCTTCACAATTTTTTTCTCATTATGATTTTAATTTTAACTAAATAATATTTGAATATTCAGTTGTATTATTTTTAGTCTGACTAGTCCGATTCCGATATAACAAATTCCATTTGTTGTGAGAAAATACATTGAAAATTATTCATAGTCATACTTATTATTGTGATGTAATTTTTAAGAAATGCAATTGAAATGTCAAATGACATTTCATTTAGAGAATAATAAAAATTTCTACTGCTCTTCGCAATTTTATTAATTTTATTTTAATTTTTAATATGAATTAAATTTTAGTTAATTTTTCTTGAAATATTATTTTTTAATTTAATTAAAAAAAATTAAATGTTATTCTAAATGAAAATCTGATTAAATCATTATTTTTTATAAAATACTGCATTTTTCGTTGAAAAATTTATTAGATATGACAAATGCGTGCGTTCTCTTGGAAAATTACTTTAGTTTTAAATCATCTGCTATCTTTTGCCGCTTTCATATTGAAAATAGACCTAACAGAAAATAGACCTTGCAATAACAATTTGAATATTTTTCCAACTTTGGGGGACTGTAGCTCCGTAACGGGTGGGGCTACAGAAAAAAGTTCTTTTATGAAATTATGTTTTTTGCAATTCGTAACCGTGGTTAAAATTTTTTTACTCTATTTCAAACGGTGTAAAAGTTTTTGTAAACATACGGACGAACGAACGGAGAGACAGACGAACAGAGTGAAGCTATATAGGCACCTTTTTACAAAATTTTTTGAAAATGTGCTAAAAACTTATTTCAAAGCAAAATGAAATTCTTCAATTCATTAAAATTTTATGTTTTATTTGATTTAATTCATAATCACAGTACAAGAAGCATAATATAGTATTATTAGACCACGGAACTGAAAAGAGTGGAGAAGATGTTTTGTTAATTGATATAAAAAAATCTATAGTCATCTCAAAAATGTCTAATATACCATAAATATCGTCAGATTATTCAGGAAAATATTGAAAGCTGTGTAATAAATAATCTTTATAACAAACTACATATTTAGAAAGTTAACATTGTACATGATTCCAAATCAGTGTACTCATAATTTTTAAATTCAAAAACTGTCATAAATATTAAATTAAAATTTATAAAATGATTATTGGTTAATTACTAATATAAAAATCTACAAATTTATAGGAATACTTATTAATTAATTAATTTATATTTATAACAGGTATGTATTTTGAAGGAAATTGTAAAAGTGTAATGCAAACCAAGACATTTTGTAAAATAAAGGGATCTTTAAAAGTTTTTCAACCAATTATTTTGTACGATTGTCTCTTCCTTCATAATATAGTTGCCACACAAATCAAAAAGTTGCAAAAGAAATTGTTAAAACTAATTCAAACATGAACAATGTGGTCATGACCCATTGACGCTCTTCTAATACTCTTCTATATATCTACTACGCTTGGATTTATATATAAAATATTTCGCAACGTGCAATGCAGTTTTTCTCTGGATGGTTTGTTTATAAACCATACAACAATGACAGCATTCTGATGCATATGCAACCAAAGAAATTTATTCCCTGACGAACTTAAGGGTTTGGGGACAATTTTGTTGTCAAGCTTTCATCCAGAGCGGAATTGAAGGGTGGTAAAGTTACAGAGAATTACAATGTAATTATCTACACCAATGGATCCGAATGAAAGAAGAAGTCAATACGGAAAAACTTAATATTTGAAAACCCTACAGACTTCACGATACAGCTAGCATCTTCCAGGTGAAGATACTAGCAATTAGAAAGGCTGGTCAAGTTTTGAACCAAAATATCACAAAAATGAACAATGCTGCCATCTGTGTGGACAATCAACTCGTTATAAGGACTATTAAAGCGGCCTTTACAAACAACCTGAAAGCTTATGAGGCAGTATCAAGAAGAGTTCGACTCAAAAATAGAGTTGGGGTATATCAATGTCGATGGCAACGAACGAGCGCATAATCTAGATAAGAAAGATGCCACTCTGAATGCCAACTCTCCTTGTCTCCAAAAAATAAATTAAATTAAATTTATATTATATAGACAGTTCGTTTAGTTGCAAAATAAAATGATTTTAAAGTTAGTAACTTCTTTTCTCATAACTTTCATTCTTCTAGATGATCATTCTGTAAAACAGTTAGAGTTTTTGGATTCGTTTTTAGTGGGAATTTATTGAATTAAAATCTAACCAACAAGAATTTTTGAGATTTCTAGATGTCCCCCTTCTTTTGCACTCTTTTATTTTGAATAAAACAAATTGAATACAGGACTTTATGTCAACATTGTATATAAACGGAACTTTAAAATCCTGTATAAACAGACGGTAAACCACATACTAATCAATTTTTATAAAAAATTTACTCAAATTACTTTATAGCATTATTGTTTAATTTTCAATTATTTTTAATTAATAAGTAATTATTAATGAAATAAAATTGTTAAAACAAAAAATATTGCAATAATTTTAATTACATTATATCCAGTTTTATATTTTAATTGGATAGATTTTTTTTTAAAAAATAAAACAATTTAAACAATATAAAAAATTAAAATGGAATTTTGACAAATCATACATTGTTGCACAAGTTGTATACAATATGTTTCATACCATGTTATTAAATTTTAAAAATTTAATCTATTAAAAAAACTAACTATAGGAATTAGTTTTAATTTTGTTTTAAATAGAGAATAGAGGTGATTTGAAAATTTATATTTCAATATTAATACATAACATTCATATGATCGTTATTTCTTTTTTACCCCATTCAATTCTACCCCGCATTTTTTATAGAAACGACTAAACATGTGAAAGCCCAAATCGAACAAAGTAATTAAAATTTAATTAAAACACTTATTCCATTTCATGATAAATATTTTAAATCAAAGCGTAAATTAAGTAAAAATAAAAATACTGTAAACGTACCAATAAGTCTCGTGTTTTTTTAACGTGATTTATTAGAATTGTATGGCATATCTATTGACCTATATGGAATTTTAGATGACCTCGAAATTCTAATAAGATTTAATAATGTACACGTTTATGTATGGTACACGTTTAAGGAATTAATCGGTAATGAGACATAATCCCAAAAGTAAATTTTTGCAAAAATTTATACCAGATGAATTAAAAATTTTGATTTGAAAAATTTCTTTGATTTGTCATCGAAATTATTTATTATTCCTTTTCCGCTCCATTGAAGGGTATACAGAGACTTCACTAAATCATTTAGACTAGGTTTATTTATTACAAGCTGTGGATTACTTAGCTGTAGCTATTGTATACATGTAGTGAATACACAAATTATAAATTTTGTACGCCATCTATTATCTTACAAACGAGTTATATATATTTAATATAAACACCCCTACGAACAATTCGCAGCGCTTAGAAAACAGTTAACTAAAAAATTAAAGAAGTGAACTGATTACTAAATAATATGAATTACGAATATGCAACAAATGAATATTTGTTTCGTAGATTTTTGCACTTTTCGTTAAGTCGAAATTGAGAATCGCGTTTTCGTAGATTACCTTCGACATGGCTGTACCAGGGAATTAAGAATAGGGGTGACAATATAATATTATACTACAATATTATTATACAATTTTTAAAATTTTATTTAAATTAGATATGATCTGATCGGACTTTGAGGTTGGCGTCTTAACCACTACGCCATATGGTCAGATCATTGAAATAAAATTTAATTAAACTGAAGAGGTTAAAGTGTTCTAACTAAATGAAAGTTATGTACCATTGTAATAATACATCATCTGTTGTTTTAAGAGTTAAAAATTATATTAACGGTAATTGCTGGCCTAGTTGATATCGTTTAAAATAACTTCTTTTAAGACCTTAAAATTTTCGAATAATCGTTAAATTTAATTAAGAAAGTATGTGATTTTAGTATCTCAAAGTCGATTTAGCGATTATATCTAATTTTCAATGTTTATAGAATTGTTTGAACATAACCGAAAGAGTTAACACATATAATACTCTATTGTTGCCTATCCAAATAAGAAAAAGAATATACTCGTACAAATGTATAGACAACCTACTTCAGTATCTTAGAGAAACTTTATAGCCAAAAAGGTATTAAGTTGGCGTGGAATCTTCGTTGTGCATAGCTTAAAATAAAATTAGTTAACATGCCTTTGTGGGATTCCACAGAGCAAAGAGTGAAAAAATGAAAAAACTAAACTACAAACAAATATATTAGGTTAAATTTTAAGGGTAAAACAAAACAAAACAAAAGAATTTAATAGGCTTTAATATCTTTTATTCTATTTTAAAATAATTTAATTGGTGGCTTATAAGAATGAATTATAAAGGTGGATACAATATTGAAATGTGTTTTAGTAATCTTTCTGAATCCTATTGATTGGTCGTTTATAAACTATTAAATTGTTCAACTATTAATAAACTTGGTAGATCAATATGGATTGCTATTTAAATAATATAATTACGCATACACCATTTTCAAATCTTTAAAACTTTTAGGAAAGGCGGTCTTTATCCTCCGTTTTATTTTCTAATTCTCTCAAAAGAGTCATTAATTTTTACAAAATTAGGAATTTTAATAAATTCTTATTAATTGGATTTTTTAGTTAAAGCTGATCCAAAGATTGAGGACGTAGTTAATAATAAAAAGGTAAAATATTATATAAAGTTCTCTTTCTATAAAAACTTGCAATTTAAAAGTGGTTTTTTTTGGGGTTTTTAAACCTCTAAAATTTGAAACAGATGATACAGAAATGAAATAGATATTAATTATGAATTCTATGATATTTGAATACAGAAATTAGAGTAATTAAGAATCAATCAATTATTTTTTTTATTTGTGTAAATTAATATTATATAATTAGGTTGATAATATTGATTTTCGATTTGTGAATATTTAATGGTTTTCAATTGCATTATGACATCAGTAAAATTTTATAATTAATTATTTTGTATCCAATATCATTCTTTTTTTTTTATATTTTTTATTTTATTGATTTTGAATTGAATACGTAATTTTGTTTTCTATACAATTGTGATTGGATCGGAGGAAGAGAAAATTCTGACCATTTTGATTCGAATCCTATGGAAAAGTAAAAAACTTTTATGAGGTTTTCGGTTCAACACATCTAGTATTCGCCTCTTATAGTAATATATACAAATACAAAATATAAACAAATAATTTAATTAAATAATATAACTCACAGATACATAAATATCTTATATATTTCAGATATGTACCATAAGCTATATATCTACAATTGCATATCTGTTGCAATCTAAGATTTCTACATGTTATAATATAGGCGTTTTTGAACAAAATGAGGACGGTCTGAGTAGGACATAAACATAGTACGCTCAGAGCGTTCAGTTTTAATAAAAAAACACGTAATGTCTATAGTATTATCTCATATATTATTTGTATGTGGAATCAATTAAGATCAATGGTATTGGTAACCTTGTTACCCTAAAGGTTCATTACAACAGCTGGTACGTAAACAAAAGCTGGCAAGTATACAGAAAAAGGTTAGGAAAAAACAGCTTAAGAGTTTATTTTCAAAATCAGGAGTTCAAAATTGGTTTAATGGGATTTGGGGTGAATATTATTTTGACTATTACTATTGCTGCAGCCACTATTATTTTGAGTGCTTTGTTTTTTGTCTCCCTTTGAGTGCCTTTGTCTCCCAGAAAGGTTTGTTAACAAAAAAATACCGTTATATTGAATTTAAAGTTCTGTGGAATTAAATGAAACAATCCCTTCTTATAATAGGTATTTATTGACTTAAAATTTAATTCTTTTGGGATCATAACCATTCAGATTAAATATACCGTAAAATATCTGAGAGATTGGCAAAAAACGTAGGGATATCTCAAAAACCAGTTGATATTAGATTTTTCTGGAACTCTTTTTTTTTTAAGGGCTAACTGTTTAACAGCCACCAACCATAGACAACAATTGTTTTTGCCATTAATTTGAACACAATAATATAAATAAAAAAACGAATACCAGATTTTACTTTAACTGGGATTTGATTGCGGGCCTCTCGTATGAAAGGACGACACTTTAGCCATTGTGCTATTTATACGGTTTATTTCTTACTTTTTTGTAAACTTCGAAAGTAATTCATTTAAAAAAGGAACAATTATTACCTCGTTGTTTATAACTCGTCTTTACATTACAAATTGATTAATTGACAAAATTTAATTTAATTCAATAAAATATTCGTAATTTTTTTTTTTTTTTTTTTTTACATAATTAAATTTTTTTTACAAATTAAATTTTGTTTTGCAAAAGGGAATTTTTGTGTCTATTATCATGTAGGGATTAGCGTGTTAGTCTTATTGAAATTAATTTTATAAATACAAATTACATACATTTTATTTCATACACAATTAGTGTTACATGATAAACTATTATCTAATATTGTAAAGTTTTATTTTATAATATTAAAAAAAAAAATTTGTTATATTTATTTGACTTGAATTTTTTTTTTTCAGTTTTTGAGCTCCAATTCAATAAAAATTGCATGACAATATTAATTTTTAAAAAAAATGCATGTTATACAAATATTATTCATACAAAATTGCATTTGAATATTTTAAAAAAAAATGTCAGGAAGTTACAGAATATTTAATATAACACACTAATTTATAATTAATAAATATTATTATATATTCAAGATGTATATCAAACTATTTACTCAAAGTATTTTATATATTTAATGGTTAAGATTTTTATCTTTAGCACTATATACAAAGTATAATAGGGTCAACAAATGTAATATATAATGTAAATTGATTTATTTTAATTATATAAAGTACGAATATATGGTCAAAAACTTTTAAATAGATTACAATTAAAATTAATATTGAAAAAACAAGGGTTTTCTACAACGCATTTCTAAAATTAAACAAGTATAACGGTAAATTAAAATACCATAGCAACGTATATATTTTATTTTATATATATTTTTAAAGCTTATGAAAGCAGCGTTCGTTTACATTTCCGAATTGAAGACATTTTTTGTAAAACTAGTGTTATAAATTATACCTATTCAAATATAATGTTTTTTTTGTACTTTGGAGGGCTTCAGCTCCTGAAAGGTGGAGCTACAGAAAAAGCTTAATTAATTTTTTTTTAACGCAGTAGCGATTGCAGTTGATAATTAATTTTTTGCGTTCGTAGAAGTTTTTGTTGTTATTTTTATATTTTTAAGGGCTAACTGTTCAACTGTTAGGCTAATAAGCCTGTCTATACCATAGGTAAATGTTGGGAGAAGTGATTATATTATAACCTTGCTATTAGAATTGATCTTAATAAAAATTGCACAGACAATTTAAATATGAGATAATATTAGGATTTTCATACATGTAAAGTCTTAAATTTTCAATAGATACAATTCTAATTGTTATATATTGTAATACAATTTATAGTATTTCTATATCTGTGAGTTATATTATTCAATTAAATTATTTGTTTATATTTTGAATTTGTTTACATTGTTATATTAGTGTGTTTTTTTTTATTAAAGATATATAATTATTAATTATTGATCGAGCCATTAATTTGAACCCAATCACGAGTGGTAGCTGAGTTGACCTCTTTCAATTTTACTGAATGAAATTTTCACTTTAACCACAGTGCATCCCAGCGGTAGCAACGCAGGCACCCCACTTTCAGAGAAGATTTTAATCTTTCGGACAAATGGAAGCACTGATTTTTTAAAAATTTTTTTGAAAATATTATTTCAAACAAAGTAAAATGAATTGTATACAAAAGATTTCAATGCTAAATCTTTGAGATACTCGTTTTGTTTTTTAGTTTACTTTCTAAAAACTTTGATTTTTATTCAACAACACGGCTGCAGCAAATTTATTAATTATAAAATTTAGGACAGCCGGTAATAACTAAAGTCTCAAGAATATGTCATTTACATAATACATATTATCATAATATTATGCTAAAAAATTTTCATGAAAAATATTGTTCGATAGAGATTTTTTCTTATTGAAATTTATTATTAGAAGTACATATATGATTTTAAATTTTTTCGCAAAAGATGTTTAAAAAATTTTATGAGATCTTTAAATTTTATTGATTTTTTTCGTATACCTAATTAAATCAAGTAAATAAAATACAGACACGATTGTTGGTTAAACAGTTGTACTATAGACACGTTAAAAGTCTGAGAACTGAAAAATTGGCGAATTAAATGTCTTTAGTAGATTTGAACATAATAATAGATTATATAGATTATAGAATCTGACCAATGGCGTAGTGGTAAAGACGCCGCCTTTCATGTGGAAGATCTCGGGTTCAAACCCCAGTCAGATCATATCCAATAAAAAAATATCGTAAAATTGTTTATTTATATCGTAAAAGTTTATATCGTAATATAAAATAAGATTTAATAAAAATATATAAATAATTCTTGTGTAAGATTATAGATGGCGCACAAAGTTAACATTTGTGCATTCATATTTCATAACCTTATACAATAGCTAAAGCCGAGTAATCAACGGCTTAGTGAATATTATGATTAAAGAAACTGAAGCCTAGTTTAAAATAAAAACTTGGTGAATGCCCTATACTTCTTAAAGGAGTGGAAAAGGAATAAAAAAAAAATATAGATTATAGAAGTTTTTTATGTTATCGTAATGTAGGGAAATAAAGTAGCATATTAAATGCAAAATCTCTTATATAATTAAATAAAATCAAAAAACTTATTTTTAATCAATAATTTTTATATTAAAGATTTTTGCGATATATTTTTAGAATACACTTCCGAGGTAAACATACTTTACTACTCGTAGATAAAATTAAACTTTCACAATATTCAAATAATATTATGTGAAGTAAATAAAACTTGTTTTAAAATTTTCATAATATTATTATGCACCATTTTTTTTTTGTATTTTATAATTGTAAAATATATTTTTTTAACATAAATTTAAATTTTTATGCTAAAATCAAAACAACAACTAAAGAGGAATTAAAAAAACCGCTGTTAACTAATTTTATGCTTGAATTTTACCAGACGCTTTGAAAACGCTTTGAAATCTCAAAATCAAGAACACAACACTTCAATGTATATAATTTTACATAAACGTAAAACACAAGACAAACCAAGCGCATTTAAAATAAGTAAGCAATTAGCTGTAAATTTTGAAATTCTGATGAAAAATTGATGCTTACTTTCATTATATGCATTTGCATTGTTTACCATATATTTAACTTATAAAGTAGTATTTAAACGCGATGGCGATACGCCAATTGTGCTCAAGAGGTTCTAACCGAAAAGTACTTTGATAGTCTCTAGGCAGTATTGGTAATTTAAAAAATATAGAAAAAAATTAACTTTTACTTTCTTTCAGTTCATATCACAAATTATAAAATTTTTGAATGTCAAATTATGTCACGTATGACGTATTTTACCGCTTATTACATATTTGGATACCAAAAGTTCGTAATTTTTCTTCATTGTGTTTTTTTTTAGCATAATTAAAAAATTGAATTATTGCAAATTTTACTTTCTATTTTCATCACACTCAGTTGATTAATTTTAATTTTGGCAAATTATTTATGGATCATAAAAATCATTTCCTTTTATTCCGTTATAATAAAAGTATATGAATATGTACTTAAAATTTAATAAAAATGTTTATTATTTATTTTACCTTTAAAGTAAAATTTGTAGTAAAAGATTTTGTTTGTTATATAAAAACGCAAAAGTTTTAATAAAAAAAAGTAATTGAATATAAAACTAAAAAATTTTACAAATCATTTAAGTAATTGACAATTGAAATTTGAAATGTAATCATTGTTACTTATAAATTGGTAGGTTACTTTCCCAGACATAGAAAATTACAATGTGATTTTTGTTATTTTTTTTTTTTTTTTTTATTAAACAAAAGGCAAATATATAAGGTTAACATTTTAATGAAAAAAAAAGGTTCCCATATTAATTCTGTTACATTTGAATCATTTTATTTCATTTTTATTACTTTTTTTTACATTTTTACAACCTAATCAAATTTTTAAATTTAAAGCCTATATAATTGTCATATGATTGTCATTTTATTGTCAACTGAAAATATTGAAATGTTTAATTACTTACTAAGTTGTATGGAGTCTTAGTATATGTTGCGATATTTTTAATTGAAGAAATATATTAAATGTAATTATATGTTATAATTAGATGTCGAACCAACTGGTTTTCGGTTAAAGATACACTTTTGATTTTTTAACACTGCACATTGAAAATTCCATTAAAATAATGAACTTCTATTAGGGTTCGGATTGGTGCATTTGGCATTAGGGGCCCTAATGGTACTAAATGTAAAACTCCAAACTTCACGTGTATGATTAAATAACGGTGAATATCACACAAATTGTAAGAACGATAATTAAAACCACTATTGTAATAAAGGAAAGTCTTATAAAACATAAACTACGTTTAAATTTAGCAGCTTGAACTTGTTAAAAGATGATTTATTAAGCTTCCGAATACATTTAACAAAATTTTCATAAGCAGTCTAGAAAAAGAGTTAAGAGTAAAATTATGACAACTTAGAAAAAAATTTAGAAATTTCCATACTAGAAGATTCCTAGCTTAGCTCCCACACATAAAATTTGTTTACTCATATGTACATATTCAGTATTATATATCAGTGCACTTAATTTATAAACACCCTGTATATGTTTGGTACTGGTTGTCTTATTCAAAGGCCAGGTGCTTAAAAACCAAAATATTTCAAGGACCCACATTACTTGGTCTATTATTTAAAAACGCTTAATTTTTAACACACTATGCAAAAACTTTCAATTCAGTCCGGTATCATTTGTTGCTATGATATGTTGGATAGAATGTGCGATCCTAACACATAAGCCTCTCGGTTCGTTGGTTACTCACTTTAAATACATTCTATCAATTTATAAGTAATATTATTTATTTTGCTTGTATTATATTTTTGTATATTTTAAATTATATTTGGTTACCATATGGGGATTTGTAAAGAAAAATTATTTTTGAATAATGTTTTTCAATTAAAGAAATTCATGACCCATACGGAAATTGAAGCCGCATCTACTCGGTTGGTAAGCCAAATACTTACCCACTAACCCACCTAGGCTCCACCAGTTAGATTAAGTAGGTATAAATTTAACTATATATCATTTAAATACAAAATTAATAAATTAATTTAATATTAAATTATCAATTGATTGCAGAATTATTAAATTTTATGTCATTATTAATTTCATAATCATAATCATTAAAATAGATGTTCACCATCTTTTGGATATATCAAAGTTTCTGAATTTTTTTTTAATTTTGTATCGTATATTCTCTTATGCATCGTATAATTCAATGTGATAAAATTTTTTTGATTTACGCAAAATTTAGCAAACTAAGAATAACTTAAATAACACCTGATGCATTTAACGGGATATATTATTCATTTTTTATTTTTTTTTTCGGAAAAAGCACTATATTTAAAGTGTTATAACAAGATTTCTGTTAGATATATTTTCAATCTTTAAACGATTAAAAACAGCTGTTTTTATAAGCTTTATAAATTTTTTAAAAGCAAATGTATAGGGTTGCCATATGGTATTAAAATTGACCATCATGCGAAATTAAATTTTTGCTAATTTTTTTGGCCCACTTATCTTCTGAATAGTTCAAGCTATCCTTGAGGATCTTCATAAGTTTGCTTAATAAAAATTTGTGAACCTTCTCCATTGCAGGGCTATTAGGACTTAAAAATAAAAACTTTCGTATTTTTATAAATCAGTACCTTATTCATCAGTGTATATTTTTCTAAAATTAAAGATTGAACTCCACCAAATG
This sequence comes from Dolichopus griseipennis, assembly GCA_963082915.1. Classification (NCBI taxonomy): domain Eukaryota; kingdom Metazoa; phylum Arthropoda; class Insecta; order Diptera; family Dolichopodidae; genus Dolichopus; species Dolichopus griseipennis. The sequence continues at coordinate 323,589,501 of OY720441.1, forward strand.
TTGAAGCTCCAATATAATATTTCGCACTTTTTAATAGGTTTTCTGTAGTGCATGTCAAAATAACAAAAATACATAATCTTCTTTTTAGTGAAGGTTTTGAAAGCAAAAATATTGGAGTCTGCTTTGTATTTTTAAATTATTAAATGAAATTTGAAGTTCTAGAAGAAATACATACAAAATAATTTAAGCTAGATTTTAAGGAGAAACTTTGGAAATTTATTAAGGCCATTAAAAAACTTGTAATCCGAATCCGGGTTGTAATACTTGTAAACTATGTTTATTTAGCATTTTTCAAAACTTAAATACAAATTAAAGTATGTCTATCGAAGATTCATTTGATTTAAGAGATAAATTAATGGAATTTCTGAACTTAAACTTTGACGTTTTTAAATTTTGGATTTTCGTGCTTAAAATTTCTTGGCGACCAAGATTTTGAGGCGTCCATTGGTTCCATATGTTCGTAATCCATAATTTTCACACTAAGATAGAGATTATATATATACTCATTATGATAAAAGTGCTAATACTTTATGTAGAAAACAAATTTATTAGGAAGTAACAGAAGTATGTTATGTATGTATATAAATGTATACATTTATTATGTGTAAGATATATAATATTAAGTGTATATAATATACATATATACTTATTTTCCGAATATACTCATCAATTCCTTAATCAATTCATATTGTCATATTTGAAATAAACTTTGCAAAATAAATATAATAATCACTTATTCTTTAAGGAATTTAAAAAAATTTTTTTAACTCTTTTTTTTTTATTTTTATTTTTTATTACATTTTATTATATTATGTCACTTTATTATTAATTTATTGCAATAAAATAATATTATTAAAAATTTTCCATCATAATTAATTTTATGTGAAGTGCAAAAGGAAGAAGAAAAAAAAAAATTATTTAATAAAAAATTCCGGAAAATTTATGAGAAAAGAAATGCAAAAAAATTAAAAATTGATAAGAAATTATTCTGTATTATTCCGAAAAATGTTCTAAAAATAATTATCGATTCTTTTATATAAAAATTATCGAATAAAAATCGATTGTTTTTATTGTTTTTTTTTTTTTTATTTTTAACACTATTTTTTATTTATGTGTGATTGTATGTACATACATTAATTAATTAAAAAAAAAAAATACGTTAATGATTAATTATTAAATTAATTTTTTGTGTATTAATTTCTTATTTTTAATTAATAACTTTTTTTTTTAAAAACTACCAGCACGTTATAATCTCGTGAAAGATATGAACAAACTGATCTCAAAAATTAAAACAAATTTGTAATTCTAGCTTAAACTGTTATTAAAAAAAATAAAAGCAAAAATTAAAAAAAAAAACACAAAAAAATTTCATAAACATTTGAATACAAAAAAAAGTTTACTTCATTTATTTTGATTTAAAAAAAAATAATTGTAAAGCGTATCGTTGTTCCCATAAATTGTAGGGTTTTTTTTCATATTTCATCATAATGATCTTCGTACTTAAAATTAATTTAATAGTATTAGTTATTATTACTTATTTTTTTTTTTCCTTATTACTCCTCTTGGGAGCATAGGATATCTACTAGGCATCTCCATCTGACTCTATTCGGAGCAGTTATCTTTGCTTCCTCCCATGTTTTCTCAATTGAGGTTAGTTCTTCCGAAATCGTTCGCCTCCAGGTGTTATTAGGGCGGCCTCGTCTTCGGGTTCCTTGTGGGTTCCATTCTAGTGCTTCCCTTGCTATGCTATCTTGCGGTTTTCTCAGTGTGTGCCCTATCCATTTCCAATTCTTTCTTTTGATGTCTTGCCCAATTGGTTCTGCTTTGGCAAGTTTCCATAGGTCCTGGTTACTTATTATGTTCGGCCAGTATATTCTGCATATTATCCTTAGACATTTGTTAATGAAAACCTGTAGTTTCTGTGTGATGTTGTTCGTAACTAACCAGGTTTCACTTCCATATGTTAAGGTTGTCTTTACGCAGGTTCCAAATATCCTTAATTTTGTCCCCCTGGACATTTGTGCGCTTTTCCATACTGGCTGCAGGCGACCGAACATTGCCCTGGCCTTTTTGATCCTGCTTTCGATGTCGGCGTTTATGTTACCGCTGTTATTTATGATGCAGCCTAGGTAGTGGAAATTATCTACATAGTCGATTGGTGTGTTGTTTATAACCGGACGGCGTGGGTTGTTGATGTTAATGGCCATCGTTTTCGTTTTTTCGATATTTATTTCCAGGCCCACACTTCGAGCTAATGTTGCTAGATGGTCTATTTTAGCTTGCATATTATTTATTGTGTGTGATAGCAGGCAGATGTCATCGGCATAGTCCAGATCTTCTAATTGCCTGAAGAGATTCCATGTTAACCCAGTTCTTTTGGTACTAATCTCTTTCATTATGTCATCTAGCACTACTGTGAAGAGGATTAATGACAGTGGACAACCCCGTTTTACTCCTATGTTGGTGATGAATGGTTCGCTGGTATTACCATTGTGGAGTACTGAGAGTTGTGTTTCTTCATACATGTTCTGTATTATTACTTATTAGTTTTAGCTATATATATAAATTTATTTAAATTTTTTAGAATAAATATTTTTTTTAATATGGTAATAATGTGAAACTCAGCTATAGAATGAGAGGTCGGCACTCTAATGCACTGTGTCACCTCACAGATCAACGCGGTGGTTACTGGCTTTTCAACTATTATAGGATAAGATCCTTGTCGATGACATATGCACTTGTTGGAACTGGAGGAAAGGTGCTGGGCATTTTATATACTTATATTTAGAACTGATCTTAATGAATTCCACAAGCTATTATAACATGATATAGTGATAAGGCTTATTATGTATAGAAATGTCTATTGACGTATTTGAATAGATACAATTTTATTTGTTAAATATTGAATAATAATTTTACATATCATTTGCACGGATTTGCACGAATACGTATAGACATTTTATATAATTATAACTAGAATCGATCTTAATGAATTCCACAAACATTTAATATTTGATATAGTACTAAGGTTTCCGATATGTTGAATCGTTTATTGATGTATGTATTTGAATAGATATAATCAAAATATGTATACCAAATAGAATATATTGAATAAAAATTTTGTATTTCAGTTGCACGGAATTTATGAATCTGCGAGTTATATTAGTAAATTAAATTATTTGTATTACTATTATTTCATTAATTTGAACTGAACCCAATAGAAATTGGTAGCTGGATCGAATGGAATATCATATAAACAAACACCATAAACAATGGTATTTAAACCTAGTTGTAGAATGACAGGTCAGCATTCTAACGCACTGCACAACCCAGCTAATGAACGGTGTTTACTGGGTGACAGTTGTTAATTGTGAAGTTATTTTAAAATTATTCTAACATAGATAGTTTTTAATGAAAAACATATTTTAAAAAAATAATAATTTTTATAATTTAATAAAAAAAAATAATTACGGGAGATGCCCTCAGAAATTGACATTGATTGTGAAAATATTAATATTAATGCAAAATAAAAATAAGTTTTTATATCACCCCTCATCAGAGAAAGGCCATTTATTCAGAAGGTATGGATTCGAAAATATTGATAAATAATTAATGATGATAAAGAAATATTTTTAAAAACATTATCCTAAAAAGTTATAAGGCCTTGACTTGGTAACTTAAGATTCTCTGGAGAAATGAAACTCTATACATATATGCAAGATTTTGCACACTGTGATAACATAGTATTCAGTACATTTCCAAACGAAAAACGAGTTTCAAAATACCATTCAAAAAAAAAAAATCAAATTATTTTCAATCAGTGTTAAAGCAGAAGCAAAATAAAAAGTTTTAATTTTCCATTGCTGCTAATATTTTAAAAAACTTGTATCAAATGAACATAGCTGTAAGTATGCAAGTACCTCTACATATAATATATATTAGTTTAAAAAGCTAATGAAATAACTGAAGTTTTTTTGTTTGTTTTATTTTGTCTTTTGAAATTTTGCAATATATTTTTATTTCTTCTTCTTTTTTTTTTTTTGTAACTTAATACCTAACGTCGACAAAATAATATTATGATTAAATTAAAATCTGTAGATACAATATAGATACTTAGACATTCTAAAGATATTATTTAAGATAAATTTTTTAATCTAAATGTGGTTTTTTGTTTTTTTTTTTTTTTTTTTTTTCAAAAATTTGTTTATTTAATCGAAAGAATATTTTGTTTGCTTATAATTTCGGTATAATTAAATAATTCTGATATTCTGATAATTCTGATATTAGAAGCATGTATTAAAGAATCTGGTTTTATAACTTATTATTATGACTTTAGAAACTTTTATTATTTTGATTAAAAACTACATTATTAAACTTCATAAAGCAGCCTCCCACGCTGGTGCTGCTGCCTATAATCAATACTCATTGTACATATTAAAAATCTTAATTAATTTCATTGTTAAAGACGGATTTTTAATAAATAATGTTTAATAAAGATATATTTTTTTCATAAGAATTATAATTTAATTAAAAAAAACAAAATTTTATTATGTGATTAAAATAATTGTTTTGTTCTTAACACGTATATACCAAATTTTTAATTAAATGTCAAGGGTAAATAATTATTATACTTTTTAATTTATAAAGATGAATTGGGTTATTAATTACCTTTATATTAATAATATTATAATACAGTTTATATTTCCACGGTGGGTATTCAACTTATTCCATTACTATACTTTTCCTCTCATTTAAGGAGTACAGGGCATTCCCCAAGACATTTACACTTAAAGGCTTCAGTTTCTTTAGTAGTTATATTCACTAAGCTGTTAATTATTCAGCTGCAGATATTTTATAAGATTATGATTATGCCATCTATCATCATACACAAGAGTTATTTAAATATTTATATTCAATTTTATCTTAAATTACTATATTAATTATTACGATATAATTATACAATTTTACGATATTTTATTAAATATAATCTGGCTGCGGCTTGAAACCGCGACCTTCCTCTTGAATATTTGACGTCTTAACCTCTACGCCATGGGTTAGAATTCTTTTTTTTTTACGCAGGAGGAATTTAAGTCTTTTATCAATTTACTTATCACTTATCACAGTAATCATCACTTAAGTTATAAGTTATCAGTTAATTATTACATTTCAATTAGTACCTTCTTTCGAATTAATTGTCTCGCGAATAGTTTAGGGAAGGCTGTTTTCCAACCTTCTGTGCGTTTACTTTAACAGGCATTTATTTTTTTTTATCAATATTTAAAATTTTTAATTAAATTTTTAAAAAAAATGTTTTTTAAATTATAAAATTAGTAAATTGATTTAAACACAACCAAATGTGCAACAAAATACAATTTAATAAAATATAAGAATATGCGAGCATATATCGATTGTGAAACTCATTTTGTACGTAAATATTTTTCTAATTATACTTATTGTATTAGTAATATATAGTAAAATACTATTTAAAATTTAATTATTTAGGGTTTACACTTAATTAAAAATTTAATTTTTTTTTTTAGTTTAGTTTAATTGTTTATTTTCATTAGCATATAAAAATCATGCTAATTGCATATAATTCTAAAGATTTGTTAAGAAATAAGTATAATAATAAGTTTTTAATTTTTTTTGTAAATATATATTTTTAATAATAATGTAAAACTGAAATGTAATACACTTTTGATTATTATTTAGGGCAAATATTTTTAATTTGCAAGAGTATTCATTTTTTTTTTATAATTCTATTAAGAAATTAGTATGATAATAAATAAAATTTGAATTTTTTTAAAAGAATACAAAGTATATAGTGAACCAATTCCATATAATGTATACATGAGCAAAAGTGATGCTAATAGTATCAAAATATCAATCGACTAATTGTAAATATTAAGAAAATTATTAGTAAGAGCTCTATTGACTGGGAAGGAAGTTTTAAATTTAACATCCGAAGTAGAATTACCATCGCAAACCAATAGTTATAAAACAGTGGCTGCTAAATATTACGCTATGAACCGTGCAATTTTTATAGCTAATCAAGGCTTTAGTTGAATAAGAGGTCGCATATATAAAAAAGTTTCACAAGTTTTTATATCTAATATGGAAACTGAAGTTGATCTGATCTTTCATATAAATGATTTAAGTCACATTAAAGTAAACAAATGGCGGGAAATAAATTAAAAACAACAACCAACAGCCAAAAGAACTGGAATTTAACGTTTTTATTTATTTATTTATTTATGAACCTTCCCTGACCCAATACAATGTGATAAGTAAGTGATTCAGCCTTTCCTTTTCAAATGTGTCAGGTACATATTTTATATTATGATATAAACTATTATAAATATTATCCTTCCAGGGATTGAACTCGAAAACTTTTGATTGAAAGGCAAACGTCAATTTGCTGAGGTAAGTCTGATGTCAAACTGGGAAGAGTCTAACGTCCTGTGCGTCATAAAGTGCCAGATGTTAAATTAAGCATGAGCCAAAATTTATTGTTCAATAAAAACAAAAGAAAAATAAACTTTTAAACTTAAAATAGATTGATTTAAAATATTTTATTAATGTTGTGATCTTTCAACTTATGATCCAAAAAGCCATTTAAATATATAAAAATCTTATCAATCAAATTTAATTATAGTAAATAATTTGTAACATTGTTTCGAGTTTATTAAAAAAAAAAAAATTTATTCATTAAAAAATTTAATTAGTTTTTGTTTTTATTTTAATTAGCTAGACTATATTGTACTAATTAATATATTTAAATGTATTTGTAGTTACAGTTCTTCATTATTAAATTAGTCGATAATGTATGGAGAAACAGTGTTAAGAAACTAAAGCTTCCCAATAAAAATTTAGAAACTAGATAGAGAGTAAGTGGAACGGTTTTCTAAGGTTCATTTATGTATTAAGAATAATTGATCAAATGAACAGTGTTTTTGAACTTTCGGAGTTGTATAGTTTTATAATGGATATGGATATGAAGAGTGCAGGCAAATAACAATCAATGTCAATTTTTTTCGAAAATGCAATATGGGTATCATTGGAAAGGCAAAAATGAGATCTTTCGTTCTATCAACAATAAATAATGTAAAACCAAACGAGATCAAAGTTTTAGCCTGTTCAAAATTTCCTGTACAGGGAAAGAACAATCAATGTCACAGTTTTAATGGAAAAAACAATCAATGTCAGTTTTTTTTAATATGGCAAATTTTGAATTGTTTTTATTGACTTGACTTGACTATTACAAATAAAAATGTTCTAACGGGAATTTAAAATAACATTTCCCGTTCGAGGCCATAGTTACATGGAATGTGACAAAAATATGGGATTAATAAAACAAAATCTTAAAATAGAATTGCCTGATGAATGGAACGATCATGTTAAATCTTCACGGGTCAAACCCTCGCCCTTTGTCATTATTAAAAGTAAACAAGATATTTTCAAAAACTGGGGCAGTTATTTGGAAAATAATCATTATAAAAAAAAATCTCCATTTGCAACGAGGCCAATTTCTGAAATCTACATAACAAAGGAACACAGTCGGACACTCCAATTAAGAAACACATATAACGGCCCATGGAATTCGTACATAATCAGATATAAAAATACTGGTAACAGTTCACAAAATTTAAAGCCTTCTTACACTAGCCTAATTCCACTTTCATCTGGAAAATATAATGATTTAATGGTACTTAAAGAATTTTGCAGAGACGAAGCGCAGCGGTTTTTTGAAGCACTGCCGCATTCGAATCAAGTTTCGGACACAGACGATAATAATTAAGCAAATCTATACGTTTTAACGTTATAAAAATTTAAACTTAATGAATTACTTAATTTGAACTATTTATGTTTTTATTTTTTATTAAATTATTTTTTGTTTGATTATTTTTTCCTAAATTTTTAATATTTGATTGTTTTTTCGTACAAAACTGAATTTTTTTGAAACTAAGTTTTTTTTTTTGTAAATAAAATAAGAAAATATTAAATTATTTTAATTTTTTTGTATTGTATTTCTTTAAGAATAGGATAAACATTAATTATGAAGCTTGTTTACAGACACTTTCAGAACATTTTTTATACGCAAGAAGTCTTTGAAAATATAAATTGAATTTTCTCAATTTCTAAAAAAAGTGACGTTGATTGTTATTTGCCTGCACTCTTCATATGTATATTAATCCCATTTAATATATTAAAAATCATTTCCTAGTATTTGGTAGGATTAGGTCTTGGACATAAGACCTTTTCTATAAACTTTACCACCTTAAATATCTATTTTTACATTAATTTATAATTAATATTACAAATCATATTAGATTTTGAAATATTACTAATAGCATCGGCTCCCAGAGCTCTCAGGTAATCGAACCAACACCCCTCGGTTAATAAACCGAATGCTTACCCATTGCATCACCAAGGCTCGCCTTCCCTCCCCATCTGAGGTACTTCAATTACTTATAAAAAAACAGTTGAAGTACAATTTTATTATTTCATTGCATACTTGCAGGTTTCATATAATATACTGATATATAAAATGTTTTCTATACAATATTAGAGTTTTTCAGCATTAAAATGAGATTCAGCATTAAAAAAACCGCAATAATCAAATAAAATGGCTTACATAGTTTAATTTAAACAAGTTGAGAATTTTTTTTTTTTAAATATTTGCTTCTTTTAAAGTTTGAATTCCATGAAAACTTAAACAAAAAAACACTATATTTGAAGTTCAAATTTCATTCAAACTAATTTTTTGAAAAATTAATGCTTCAAAAATATATTAAAACTTGATTTAATATTTTGGTACTATTTAATTAAATTATTCGTGATCTACTGGAGGTTTTTTAAAGGAAGTTTGAAAATGCCTAGAAATTGAATATTAAATAATATAAATTGTGGTTATAGTTCAAATTTCAAAGTGTGACACTAGACGACAAGAAAAAAAAATTAAAGTAAGTATTTATAAATTCTATAAAATTTTATAAAACTTTGGAATATTTCTTTTATTATTTATCTTTTTATAAAATCTAGCAAATTTAAACCTTATTATAACTAAAAGAACCGCCTTGTGGGCAGAAAAATGATGTAGTGCCGAAAGTACATTTGCTACTCTCTATAAAATAAGCTATAGGCTTAAAAACGTTGAGATGAAAGCAGCCTCGGCAAAAGTATTCAATCCATTTATTTATTTATTTATTTGTAGTACCAGACATTAGTGAATATTGCCTGATAATATTAATCTTTTGCCGATTTGAAATTTAGACTTATTAAATTATTGTAATATACACTATATTTATACCCGTATGGCTATATAGTCAAAGGCTATAATAAATTTGCCATTACATTTGTGACGCACAGAAGGAAGGGGGTAGATATGGAGGATCAGAATCGAAAGGGAGGTAGTGTGTGGATCGGATCAGATTCGAAAAATAAATCGATTTAGCTATGTTTGTCCGTCCGTCCGCACGATAACTCAAAAACTAAAAGAGCTAGGATCTTGAATTTTCGCAAATTCCATGAAATTAATTTAAATCCGCTATTTAAATACAGCCATTTTGGTCCATGAGTTCTGATAGCTGCCGTACAACTTCTTTTTTTATATATGTATTACTCTGTACCTATTACAGCTGCGTGTCTGAAATTTTGCCAAAAGTAGTTTAGTTTTATGGCCAAAGTTTCTGCAAAATTTGGTTGGTCTACTGCAGTGGGTTCGAGTAGCTGCCATACAACTTCTTATATGAGCATTACTCTACACCTAATGCTGGGTGTCTAAAATTTTGCCAAAAATAGTTTGGTGTAATGGCCAAAGTTACTGCAAAATTTGGTTGGTCTAAATTCTTATATATGAGTGTTCCACTACCCAAAGCTGTAAGAAATTTTGCCAAAAGTAATTCCTTGATAATTTAATGGATATATATATATTACGGTCGTACGGGTATCCCAGAGTTGATACAGTTTACTCTACTACACTCTTCCTCGTTTTTTATTAGATATGATTCGACCAGGGTTTGAACCCGAGACTTTTCGATTGAAAATCCGCCATTTTAACACTGAGCTATCTGTCACATTTCTTGTATAATCATATAATCTGTATAATCATTATTTGATAAATAAATGTTTTTTATTATATAGGTAGTTTTTGCAAAATATGGTTTTGGCTCAACAATATCAAAAAAATTATTATTTATTGATAAGTTGTTAGTGCAATAAGACTCTGGGCTTTATTTTACCAATCACTTATCGCCAATTAAATGATAATTTTGAGTTTCACTAAAGCCATATTTCATAGTAATCCAATAAATTTTTATTATTAAAAAATAATTACTTTTCAAAGCTAATAATTATACAGTAAGTGTTATAAGTGTTTCGTGTAATAGGGTCTCTCGTTCTTAACGTACTATCCGCTAATCTCTTGCATTTATTGAACCAACACTTGAACTTAGTCTGGTCCCAATAAAGCTAGTTTCATCCCTAAAATACTTCCTTCTATAAAGTTGTATCTGATATATAATTTCTCAGATATACTTATAATATTGCAAAATATATTCAAACTGTGATTAAATAACTGAGATTATAATAAAAGGTCAATACACAAAAATGAACACCCTTAAAATCTTATTACATATTACTGTTTTTTTTTTGTTTTGTTTTTATTATTAAATTCAAAAGGTCTAGGTGAAAATAAAACAAAAAAAGCATATCTACAAAGTCACATTTTTATTATTATTTTTATTTTTTTTTCTTTTATTTAATTTCAATTTTTACTTATCATCAGCATATTTTTTTTGTTATCTTGTTTTTTTTTTTTTGTTTTTTTGTTTCAGTGTTTTAAATTTTGCGTGACTAAATGTCGTGTTCATTCAATATTAAAATACAAAAAAAAAGAAATAAAAAAAAAAAAAACCAAGTGAATACAATGAAGCAAAAAATTAAATAAAGAATTTTTAATAATATGTAACACCAAAATTTCTGATAAAATTATAAATTTATAATTTTGTCCTTCTGGTATATTTGAGAAGAAAGTTTTGGTATAAGTTCTAAGATGTCATTGAACTTTTAATCTCTAATCTTTTAATCTTAATTAAACTAAATAATTTTCTTTTCAATTGGTCTCCATCAATAGAAAAGGGTAAAGGGTATTCACAGAATTGTTAATACTAAGCTTCAGTTTCGTTAATCATTATTTCTAGTAAGCTATTGCTTGCGTTCCTTAACGAGGAGTAAACTACTCTTTTCTACTTTCAACTACTCCCAACTACATCAGCTCTTACAAAAGAGTAGATGTGAGGAGTAGATAATTAAAAAATTTCCGACAGTTGGCTTTAATTTAAATTTTTAATGGGTTTTCATGGGTTTAAGATGGGTTTTCACTTGAGTTGATTATGTTAAATCATATTTTTTATTAGATAACCAATAAGCAATTACCCCGTTCATTTTAAAAAATAGTTTTTATATTTATATCAGCAATATACCTTAATTTTTTCACACTTTTTTTTAATATTTAAATATAGTTTCCCAAATGACAGATAATTTAAAAATGTCAAATATATGTATGACAATTAATCTGACAATTTTCTACTCCTGAAACAAAAATTAGCATTCCATTTACAAACTACTCCTATCTACTCTTCATCTACTCTTTCAGATAGAACTAACGTATGTAATGATGATTACTCGGCTTAAGTTATTGTATAAGATTTCAAATACACAAATGTCACATCTATTGTCTTACATATGAGTTATATATAAACTTTTGTTTGTATTAATTTCAATGTACATGATATGTATTGTTTGGTTTTTTAGGATATGAGAGTACTTAGCATGGAATTGAGTTTAAATTAGCCAATGGATTTTTTCTATGAAATTTTTTATTGAAATTAATTTTAGTTTTATTTAAGTAACTATGATTCTTGTAAACATGAATTTAATTTGAAAATATAACTCCCAGATAAAGAAATAACTTATCAATTGAATATTGTATAATTATTTCAATATATATAAAATAAAGTATTATATCAAATTCAACTAAAGCTGTTTAACTTGTGCCTAGTGCCAAAACATATTTTCTTGCTCTAACGTGCACTTAGGGTATAGATAAGCTTGTTAGCTTAACATTTGAGGAACTGGCATACATATACAATTAACAAAAATTTAAAACGTTCTTTCCTATTTGATACATATGATTTTTTGTTGTAAAATAAGTAGGCTTTAGCTCTTGTGAAATCCATCCTTTACATAGAATCCAAACATATTTCCTTAAACTATGAACTAAAAACTAAATGAGTCACCAAGTGAAAAATATTTAATGAAACACCTAAAATCACCTGGAAAAGTTTGTTTCTCTTTTAATAAATTTCATCAACCTCGCAAACTAATCTACCGTAATCCATTTTTAAAAGCATTCGTTATATTTAAATCTGGTTTTATATTCAAAATCCCTCCATAACAAAAAATACGTGTTTCTCTTTTAAAGTCCCCAGACTACTTTATAAAAACTTTAAAAATAATAGTACAATAACGTAAGGAAAATTGCTTTTTACAAAACCTTTTTTACAATATTAATATGTATAAATTTAAAGGATCACAAAAAGAATTAAATTATACATTTTATTAAATTGAATATAAATTAAAATAATAATTAAATATTATAATAAAATGAAAAATTCTAATTTACATGCACACATATATTATTTTAATATAAAGGTTAATATTTATTTACACTTTTTATATTCAATCTAATAAAGAAAATAAATCAACTTATTCATATTTAATATTTCATTGTTTTAAATGCTTTCAGAAACATTCATTTAATATTCAATATAATTTAAAAAAACCTATAATTTTATTATAAAGTATATAAATCTTTCTCCATGTATTCCCATGTATAGCTTTAAAATATGATTTTTAAATCTATCTATATATATAAAAGCGAAAGTTTGTTTGATTGTATATAGCGAATAGACCCCTAAACTGCTCTATAAAGGTTGTTGAGTACGGAAAGAAGTCTTGGGCTAAAAATTTTGCTCTAACGGATAGAAAAGTTGGCGCTGTGGTGCAAGTATTTAAACTTTTTTGTTCTAAAATGAAAACGGTTTGATCGATTTTCTTCAAATTTTGTGTAAGTGTTCCTCTTTAAGAATTGAATTCACTCTATTAACAGACTTGGAAATTGTTAACCCATGCATGCCCGACGATTATCTAAAAAAAATTGAGGAAGAAAATTACGTCAAATTTTGTGAATTATTGCTTTGGCCAAAAAGAAAGTTTCAAAAAAAAGAGATTCGTTAACCGATTACGGCACAATAACTTTTTAAAGATTTTTGGTTTCTTTACTCTAAATATTTCTTTATTTTAAATTTGAAACGGTTTAACCGATTGATTATAAAAATTTGTATGCTTGAAGCTCCTATCTTTAATTTTCCTATACGTTAATTTTCCCGCTGCTCCTTGACGGTGGTGTTGAGGATGATAAGTCGCTAGCAAATAATATCAAGTGAATTAATATTTCTGGGCATTACTAATAATTATGAAAAATTTTAAGTTAAAAAAAAATTGCTAGAATATTCCTAGAGACATCATTTTAAAAAAATTGCTTCAATACATTTTTAAATTAATATTTACACTATATTTAATTTTTGTGTTAACTTTTTTTAATAACATCCACTTGAATTAAACCTCCATTGGGAGGCGCAGCAACGCACATCGGGTATTAGCCAGTTATATAATATATAAACAAAATAAATAATTGAATCAGTACGTAATTAAGTTTGGTGGCCCATCACTTTTTTTAAATTTGTATTATATTTTATTTTTAGAAATATTCTTTGTATTTATTTTATAAATAACCTTGACTATAGAAATATGAGAGCTATAGAAAACTTTTTAATTAATATTAATAAAATTAAATAATGACTTGCAGCTATATTTTTAAATAAAAAATCTATTCTTTGTATTAATTTTGTCAATTATAAAATACTAACTAATTTTTATATTGTTAATAAAATATTAAAAATAATTTACTTTTGTTTCAAATGATGTGTCTGGTTGTTGCTTCGTAATCTGTAATCTGGTATTATTATTTAAAAAAATTGATATGATATGACTAGTTGACCTTTTGTTATATATTATAAAGGTGTTCACTATTAGGTGTAAATTGACTGTCTAGTCCTATAGTAGATCTAGAAGTGTAGAAATGTACTTACACTTGTTGATTTTTGTTATGAAAAATATATACAATAGGTCTAGAATTCTATAGAACTTAAAACCAATATTACTTTTAGTATTGTTAGTTATTTGATATTGTAGTTTTTACTTTTGACGTAAGTAGACGTGTGTCAAGTTGTTAGGAGGTACATTTTTAAATTAAACTAAAAATTTTATATTTTAACTTCAAAATCGAGGAGCATAACGCAGAGTCACAGGTAAAAATTTTTGAGCTTGTATAAAAATAATAAAATTGTAATTTAACAATAATCTCATTTAACTCTTCCACCTCTCTAACAAAATTCTTAATTTAAATTTATATCAAAAGTTGTTTTCTCTTATTGTATAAATTTAATTTAAGAAGCCCAAATGCCAAATACGCAAATGATTATAATAATATCAGGCAATATTAACTATTATTAATTAATTATAAATAAATAAAAATTGTATCAAAACTTTTAAAAAATTAACTTTGTATCAAAAATGTCAGAATGTGTCAGAAAATAAAAAAAAAATATATGACAAATGTCAAAAGAAGCTATACCAAGTACAAGACTAAAATGGATGCGTTCACGAGTTGGTTGAACTACACTTTTACACCTAATCGTGAATACCCTTAGTATATATCAAAAAAATACAAATTATTAAAAAATTCAATAATCTTTCTTGTATTTCCGAATTTTTTTCTTTAATAATTTCAGTCCTAATAGCATTTATGAATATTTTTTCAAAAGTTTCATATACTAAATTTTTGACTCTAATATACATAGTCAATACATAGAACTTAATTGGATCCTACATAATTACTTGAAAACAAATGTATAATATAATTTTCAAAAAAAAAAAATATGTAAAGTGGGATTTAAATAAATTAATTATTTAATTAATATAAATTACTCTAATTAAACATTTTGTTAAATATTTAGTCAGACAAGATATGACTTAATCATACTAAGGTATAAAATAATTCATTTTTAAATAAATTGACCAATTTTGGAGGATGTCTTCACAACTTTTTTTTTTTAATTAAAAATAAATTAAAATACTTTATAATAAAATTAAAATAAGTATGATATTTTCGTTTAAATCCCAATTGTATCTGTCCTTGTTGAAATCAATTTGTATTTAAACATTAAATTTTATTATTTATTAATTTTAACTAATTGAATTTGTAATATAGTATTGTACATTAGTTAGTATTACAAATATAAGCTCTGAAAACCAATGAGAGTTGTGACATTCTGAATTTTATTTTCAGTTTGATGAATGTAGAGCTTTGGTATTTTGTCTTCCATCTTAGTGATGCCTGGGAATTGAATTTTTAGCAATTACAAGGTTGATATTACAGGAGGCATCATAAGAAATTTATTCCCATTTAAACATATGCTCATATATGAAATATGTCATGCAAAAACAGGTTGCGTTCAGTTTTTAATCTTATAATCAAGATCAATTTTTTTTTATTATTTCTAGGGATTGATTGACCGTAGATTAATATATGCATTTTTGAGAGGAGTGATACAAATTCTCGGTGGGCAAATCTCGTATTTACAAAATCGCGTTTTTACCAAATCTCGGAGGATGAAATCACGTTTTTTCTGTTTTTTTTTTGGCTTAACTTTTAGAGTTGAATTCAAATTCAAGATTGGTTTCTGTTCCCGATTATTATATTTATGTAAATCTGAGATTCTGAACTAAGAATGATTTCAGAGCTTGAGGAAAAATCAGGATTGCACCTTTTTCCAGAATAGTTATATTTATGTAAGTGTGAGATTCTGAATTAGGAGGCATTATTTTTGTATAAAATATGGTATGACAAATTCTTATACCATTCTTTTGATAGTCTTGGATGCCAAATCTAGTTTTAATAATTTAGTTGAAGGGGGCTTTCAAATAAAATAAATTAGTTTTCAACCAATTTTATTTAAAAAACTGACTTGTTTAGAAACTGACTTATAAAAATAACGATATTTGTAAAAATGGTATTTTGGAAAAACGAGATTATGTCAAACGAATATTTGTAAAAAGAGGATTCTTTAAAAATGAGATTTCGAACCAGACCCGGATATGTAGATATTTAGAGTTTTCTCAAGTGCGTAGTAATTCATCATTTTTCATTAAACTTTTTACGACAACTCTTCTTACGACAATTTAATGTAATTAAAAACTTTTACAGACTATGTATATATATATATATAAATAAATAAAATTAAAAATATACTAAGGCATTTCTAATTTTGTAACATTTTATTTTTTAATTTTTTCACGTAAACTTTTTAATTTATTTATTGCTTCCAATTATTCAACCATTCTATACTTCCACTAAGTATTTATATTAAATTAACTTTAATTAAATTTAAAAATAACCTTAAAAAAATTTATTTTAGTATACAAAGATAAAGAGAATGAGACAGGAAGAAAAAATGAAACAGTTTGAAAATCCTTTTTATAATTTGTAACAGAAGTTTTCATTTCCACACACAAAAGAGAAACGATGGCAAAACAAAATGTCCCCCAGTTATATTAAAGGAAAGTATTTTTAATTTAATTTCTAAAAATAAGTTTTTCTCAAATTTTTCTTATGTATACATATATATATATATATATATGTATATTATTTTAAAATTATATTAAGATAAATTTAATATATTATTGAAGGATATAATCATGTATATACAGGGTGTTTCACGTTATATGTCAACAGTATCCTTGTAAGAGGTGATAGGGGAGTTAAAAACAGACTAAAAAGTTAGTAAATAGTGGGGTCTATTCTCTTTTGTGTGGAAATGAGGTCTGTTCTTATATAGTACCTAACGGTTTTTAGAAGAATTTAAGATAAGACAAAATTTATAAGTCCGTTATTTCGATAATCGTTTGGAATAGACCCAGCTTAATACTACATTTTTTTGCTTGTTTTTATCTTCCTTATCACCTCTTACAAGAAGCCGGTGACTCGTGAAACACCCTGTATATATAGAAATGATAAAAATTGATAAAATTTTATTAATTTAAAAAAAAAAAAAACAAAAATTAAATTCAAGTTGTCTCTGATTACTGAAATGAATGAATCCCCCTTCGGCTATACTAAATATTATTTTTATAATAGAATTAAGATGAAAAAGATTCCAATTCTTATAAAGAGTTGAGTTGAATTTATTTTTAAAATTTACGAAATAGAATGTTATTTTAATCCAAAAATAGAATTATAATCATAATAATAAAAAGTAAATGTCAGTGATAGGTCAGTTAGATTTGATTAAAATGATAGTGTTGTAAGTGATAGTTACTTTTGCTTTTATTTAATACTAACTGATCTGGTGACTCTGCATTAACCCAAAAATCAATAATTTAAATTAAACAGATTTTTTTTTAATAATAAAACTAGTGATGAACAGCAAGGGTTTTTAAAAAGCACATTTTCAAAATTATATAGGGTTTGTTTATAAAAATATATATAAAAATAAATGATAATATTATAATTTAATAATTTCATTAATTTATTACTTATATGACTAATTGTGAAATACTTAGAATATAACCCCAATGCACTCAAGAAAACCTGTTAATAAGTGCGAAATATAATGTTGGAGCTTCAATATTAACTTTTAATTTCGGAAAAATATACACTGGTGAATAAATTACTGTTTTATAAAAACATAAAAGATTTAATTTTTAAGTCCTAATAGCCATTTAATGGGGAAAGCCCCCAAATTTTTGCTTAACAAACTTATGATGGATCTGCCTATCCCCCTCTTGTCCCCACCCGTCCATTTTTTTACGTTCTAGGAAATCAATTGTGAACTCCATCAAAATTTGGAATTAAAACTGGTTTTTTGAAAATGAGCTTAAAAGAGAATTTGGTGAAATCGCACTACAATTAAGGTGGGTTAGGTACATAGATCATCCCCAAATATGGAATTTGTACCCACATATTTTGAATATAATTGGTTATCAAATTGGTTAATAAATAAATAAAGTAACCAAATATCAAGTCTTCTGTGCTATCTAATGGAGTGAATCATAACTAAAAAATCAACAAAACATTTTTTTAAAATATGATGTCTATCGGTTTAGTGGATTTCTAGAGTGCTTTGGCAACTTATATATTAACTATAAAACCAATATATAGGGGATATTGGGTATATTTTATAATCCGGAAATTTTAATTCGGAATAGGAAAATTACAAAATTTTTTAAAAGACAGTGAATCTCAAGCGGAGTTGACCTTTATCGAAGCTGAACGCTTGGTGACCCAAATCAAAGGAAAGATCAACAATAACTTTTTTCTATTAATTTTCTTATATAGTATTTTGACCAATTATAATGTGGAGACTAGCGATCTTTAATAATGTTTTGAAATAGAATAAGTATGCTTCTCTTTTGGTAATTCATTTTCTTGGAGGCGATACACTTGTGCTCTTATGAAAGTGTATCGTATAATATTATAAATGATGATAAAAAATAGTTTAAATTTTAAACATTCGCTCTATTAAACCGAACCACTTTCGCTATAATTAAATAATAATTTTTTTGGTAAGTTTTTATTGCACCAAAACCATGTTTTAAAATTACTTAATAAGTTTGGATTAAGTTTAAATACAAACCTTTAAGAAAATAATTGTACTCTTTATAGCCTATCTACAATAAACGCTCTCGTTTCGCTCTCTACACATACCTATCTGTCGAACTAAGTTAAATGTATTGAATTATATGAAAGTGTCTACAATAGACGCAGTCTTGACGCACCCATTATGCAGCCATTAAAAAGTTGTTTTACCTTTAACTTTTTCGCTTCCTCTACGCACTCAAATGTCAAACAGTTGAACCAAAGGTGTGTCAAAATAAAAAAAATATACTGTCAGAATTAAAAATTAGTAAAATAATATAAAAATAAACTAGGTATTGATAATTTTTTAATTCATGAAATTTGTAAACAAAAACAATGTCAAAAAACGCTGTCATATACATTTCACTGTGGACGGACACTCCTTTGTTGACTACATAAAGAAATCGAAACGAGAGCGAAACAAGAGCGTCATTGTATATAGGCTATTAAAATAATTATAAAAATTGTTAAAAAAAAAAATCAAATACATTGTGGTCAATGTAGATTATTATAAGAAGAAATTTTTATTACATTAATCAAGTCTTTTGCTTTTTTGAAATTTTTACTAATAAAATTTAATTTTAGTAAGATGTTAAATATTTATATAGATACCTATTTTATAAAACTTATTTTATTTACGCAATTTATTATCACCTTAGGTATAATAAAGTTTATTTGAAAAGTTCTTATAAAACAGCAAAGAAAGTAAGTATTAATTTATTTATAGATATTCTAGGAAATTTACTAATCAAACTATAGATTTTTTTTTCCTTTGTTGATTTATATTTGAAGATAATTTATAAGTTATAAGGTTGAGAAATTTTATTAAAAAGTAACAAGTTTTAGTTTTGTTACTTTGGATTTTCCATTTAATAAAAGTTTTCGGTTTTTTGGGGTGGTAATCGAATCGAATCAACTTTATTACCAAAAAAACAATGGAAATAAAGTCGAATTAGCAATTCTATCTAATTTCCAAAAACATTTTTCAAAAAATAAAATCAATGAAAAAAAGTCGATAAGATTTTATTATCCAAAAAAACTGAATAAACAATAATTAGGTACCTATTTTAAATTTACTATCTTGAGTATAAAAATATTGAAATATTCCGGATAAAGGGAATACCCTGATATTGTACACATATTTTCAAGAAAAAATTCAAATGCTGTTGCTTGAAATATTGAAACTTTAATTTAGCAAGTAAGGATGTCCTTTAAATTATAAAAATACACTACGGTTATCGTCCCCAAATTATCTACAAAGGAAATTACTTTAATCCTAGTGTTGAATTCAATTCTTATATATTAACAATATTACAAATACAAATATGTTAATATTTCAAATTTAATAACTAACAAAAAATTTTCCAGAAATTTTGGTTAGGTACAAAATCAGGGTTAGGTAAAGAGTTAAGTACAAAATCAGGGTATTTCCCTTTTCTGGAATATTTGGAAGATGAATTCGATTTTATTTCCATTGTTTTTGGTAATAAAGTTGAATCGGCTTTATTTCTATTTTTGTATTCAACTTTATTTTTTGAATATTTTTTATACCCTTATGATTATAGGTCAGAGAAGGAGAAGGGGTAGATATAGACTCAAGTGTATGGATCGGTTCAGAATCGAAAAATAAATCGATTTTTTGAAGCTGGGTGTCTGAAATTTTGCCAAAAATAGTTTAGTGTTACGGCCAAAGTTTCTGCAAAATTTGGTTAGTCTACTGCAGTTGGTTCGAGTTGCTGCCATACTACTTCTTATTTTATATGAGCATAACTCTATACCTATTGAAGCTGGGCTTCTAACATTTTGGGAAAGATGGTTTAGTGCTATGGCCAAGGTTTCCGCAAAATTTGGTTGGTTTACTGCAGTGGGTTCGAGTGGATTCCATTCAACTGCTTCTTTTATATGAGCAATACACTACACCTAATAAAGCTGTATGTTTCAAATTTTGCCAAAAATAATTAACAGGATGATATAATGTTTATATTGCGGTCATACGGGTATCCCAGAGTTGATACAGTCTACTCTACTACACTCTTCCTCGTTTTTAAATAAAATAGAATTGCTAATTCGACTTTATTTCCATTGTTTGTGGTAATAAAGCTATTTCGACTTTATTTCACCCCTCCGATTTGTTTTTTAGACATTATTATTAACTAAAATAATTTAATTTGTGGTTTTTCCACAAAAAAAAAAAACATTGATAACTTAATATTAATGCTTTTTAATAAAAAGAAATTATTAGAAAAGTTTTATAACTATAATAATTTTATTGATAATGGAAATTATATATAAAAAACTTTTATTTTGATAGGTACATTAAATTTCTATAGTATATTAAAAATGTCATTATAATGAGATGTTATTATGGTCTCATATTATTAATTGGGTATGTAGTATTATGCGGCAAACCTCAATAAAATCAATGACTTAGAAAACTACAAAAGGTTAATATTGGCACGTTTTTAAACTCGCATTAAGTTTTCTAACCTTTTACACAAAGTTTAAGTATTTAATGAAATTGAAATTCTTAATCAGTTACACTGAATTCGGTATTCAAAATAAATGTTTTTTTTATAAATTTAATATTTTTGAAAGCTTTCAAACGAGAAATGAGCCACTAGCAAACCAGCATGTCTCCGAAACCAATAAAGATAAAACCTTAAAATTTGAAACAACGGGTTCTTTTCCAGCTACTCTCATGTTCCTCAATTTTGGCATTTGATTTTGGTATCACAATTCTACCTTACAAATTTCTCAAGATCTAAAAAGCATATCTTCTAAATGAATGTTGTTGAACACTTTTAATAAGCAAGCCAGAGGGATATTCGTTTAAGAATTTTTTGAGGGAAATACTTATATGCAATAAAAGAATAACTTTTATTTGTATTACTGTAAAAAAATAACTTACCATTAAGACAACGATTTTTATCTAAAAATTCATCACGAAATGCATCTATCCGTCTATCAATATCTGCAATTTTTGGTGCTTCTATTGATGAAAATATTGATGCACCAAGTATTAAAAATACTGCATATCCTCCAATCAATAATAAAAATCGAAATTTATTATGTTTTTGATTTGAATTGGAGCTTTTGCCTCCAAGTGGCCACGCTCCTAGTAACATTCTGTAAGAGAAGAAATGAAATTAAATATTATTTAATATAATATATATTATATAGGTTATAATAATTAAATAAATAATATATAATATAATATATACACAAAATTTATCTACTCATAAGTATCTATGCAGTGGTATACAGCAGTGCACTTAATTAGGAAACACCCTGTATATATAGGTAATGTATAATACTTATCATCTATATATTGGTGAGTTTGAATTAGTTGAGTGTAGTTGAGTTTGGGTTCCAATGAAAGACCATTTTTATAAAGTAAAATATAAAATTTTTAAATCAAATGAAACCTTTATCAAATATAATGAAACATTTTGCAATAAAATAAAGCATCCTGTGCAAAAGTTTTATATATTTGCTAAATGAGTAATAGGCTGTAGTTTAAATTAGTTGGATTGAAATTGATTTTAAGAGGTTTTAATAACAATTACCCATTTAATATAGAAAAACGCTCAAATGTCCAGGGGTACAAAATTGAGAATATTTGGAACCTGCGTAAAGACCATACTTTAACTTATAAAAGTGAAACCTGGTTAGTTACGAACAACCTCACACAGAAACTACAGTTGTTTATTAACAAATGTCTAAGAATCATATGCAGAGTATACTGACCTAACACAATAAGCAATAATGACCTAAGGTGATAAAACCAAAGTGGAATCGATCGGGCCAAGGAATAAGTGGAGTTGTATAGGCCAAACACTTAGAAAGTCGCAAAAAAAGCACTAGATTGGAACTCACAAGGAACACGAAGACGAGGCCGCCAGAACAGCATCTGGAGGCGAACGATATTAGAAGAACTGACCTCAGCTGGAAAAACATGGGAGGAAGCAAAAACAACTGCTCCGAATAGAGTCAGACGGAGATGCCTAGTAGATGTTCTATGCTCCCAAGAGGAGCAATAAGGACAAAAAACAACCCGATTAATTACTTTAGTACTTAGAAATTTAGATAAAATTACAGTTAAAATCTAAATTACAATACGCTTGGTCAATCAAGCTAAAATATTGAAAATATTCTTCAAAATTCTTTTTCTGAGTTAAATCGCATCATTCCTCTTGTTTTAACATATAATATTTGGATTACTGAAAAGTTCATCAAATATTTTAAATTTAACTTTACTTGTAGTGCCATTTTGATAAATCAAATATAAGCACTGTCGGCCCTTCGAATATTGTAAGTGAATACAAATTATAATCTGTTCAAAGCAAACTCAGAACTCTTTGATGTAATAAATACATAAGTTAAAATAGCCATTATTATCAGTAACTTACAAATTTGTGCAATTTGACAAATAAACAAGTACACAAATAAACTTTGAACAAATTAAATATAAAATATTAAATACTTTGTCTGAATTTTCAATATTCTTATTTATTTAATCTATTAAGAAGACCTTATTGTGGTTCTACTTATGAAAATGTCCTATATTTGAAAATTGTAGTCAAATACTTTTACTCTTGAAGAGTAATTTAATAAATTTTGTTCAAATACTTAAATTGTATTTGAAAAAATTTAGTTGAATACTTTTACATTAAAAGTTTTTGAAATTGTAATTATAATTTTTTTGAGTTTTTTTTATATATGTACTAGCTAATACCCGGTGCGCGTTGCTGCGCCTTTCAATGGAGGTTTAATTGAATTTGATGTTACTGCAAAAAGTTAACACAAAAATTACCCACGGTTTACACACGTAATACTGTCAACTCAATTCTCAAGGAGCATCACTTATACCAAATTTGATGTCAATTGGCCAAACCATTTCGAATTTAGAGTAAAGTATTGAAAAAACCTATAAAAAGCTGTTGGGCCGCAATGGGTTAATGGAACTCAACAAAATTTTTTTTGGGGTTTTCTTTTTAGCCAAAGCAGAATTTCGTAAAATCGGACAAAATTTGGACCCAACATTTTTTTTGACCACTCGTCGGCCCGACATGAGTTAACAAATTCCAAAACTGTTAATAGTGTCAACTCAATTCTCATAGGGGAGCACGTATACAAAATATAAAGAAAATCGGTCAAACCGTTTCTAATTTAGAGTTAAGTATTGAAAAAACTTATAAAAAGCTGTTGGGCCGCAATGGGTTAATGCAACTCAATAAATTTTTGAAATTTATTTCTCTTTAAAATAGTTTTTTGAAACTAAAAACTCTTTTTTATATTAAAGTACTCTTATTATATTAAAAGTACTTTTATTGTAATTTAAACATTTTCTTAAGAAGAATATTAAATTCTTTAACCCCCAACTTTTCAAAAATTTTTTACATATTTTCTTTTTGTCCCTTAACTATCATTAAGTTAATTAAAATTCGCTACGTTATGTAATAAAAATTTGTAATAAAAAATTATAATTTGTAATATTATTTTAAGTAGCAATTCTTAATTTTTTAATAATTTCTGTGTATTCAAAAAAAAGATTTGATTACAAAAAAAATTTAAAAAAAAATAAACGAAAATGTTACCCACAGGACATTTTGTACATGCGAACATGTTTCTTTTTTTAAATTCTTAAATTATATATTTTTTATATAATTTTATTTTTAGAAATCAATTTCTAATTCTGGGGTACTAGATATATTAAAGTTATCGCAGTTTCAACAGGGTAAGTATATTGTAGGTGTTCTTTGCTTATTTATTTATAAAATTCATATTTACAGACTGGTGAGTATTTTAATAATACCTATTTTAGGGTTTATATAAATAAATTTATGTTTTAAAAATTTTATTTAGAATATGTCAAGTAACCCTTGAATGATCACATTTTTGGTTAAATTCTAATTTTCTTATCTTAAAATTTAAGTATAATGCTTGAATGAAAAACCGAGTTGAGTTAAATGTGTCAACCCTGGAATAACTGCACAAATATAATATGAATATTTTAATATTATCCGGACAAGGCCATGACGCGGTGCTCGCGCCACTTTGATGTCTATGTAGAATACATTGATTTAAAAAATACTTTACCGAAATCGAAAGTGAAGCTGGAGTAGAACAATTTTCTAAGCATTGATTAAAATGAAACTTCACCAAATAAAAATGCGAAGTTGGAGTGGAGCAAGTTTCTACGGGTTGTCTAAATTTCATTAAATTTTTTTTTAATATTAAAAAATTTTATGTTTATTTTATAATTTATCATCATCCTACTAAAAATAATTTTCAATGATATATACAAAATAACAAAATAATTCAGTTTGAAAAATAAAGAGTAATAAACAAAACAACGCCAGCATTTGATCTTTATTTTCTTTGGAAAGCGACGCTAAACGCAACGCTAAAAGCGAAGCTGCTATTGTGTCATATTGTGTATTGCTTTTGTGAATTGCTTTGAAGACTCCTGTTTTAATTTTCAATTTTTTTTAAATACTTAAATAAAATTTTCAGAACTTCAACTGTGAGTTATTAGAACAAATCGAAATTTTTTTTTAATAAAGAAATTTTGAAGCAATTAATTAACTGTAAATTTTATTTTATTTTTAGCCTTCCAAAAAATATTGTGACAAATCCAAATAAAATTTTTCCAATTGACAAGTTCAAATATTTTAAAAATTTAAAGTAATAAATAAGGAACAAAATTGATATCTATTCAAAATAACAAAGTTGTCAACTTTTTAAATGTATTGTCAGTTATTAAATTCATCTCTAAATCTGTTGCATAAAAAAGTATTAAAAATAAAAAGAAAAGCAACAGAATAAAAATGTATAACATAACATAACATTGACAGAATGAATAACGTAAAGGATATTATATTTAATCTTCAATAAGTAAATATGTATTTGATATAATCTATGTAAAAAGAATTTTAACAGAGTGACCACATAAAAAAATATTTATGGAAAATTTTGATTAGTACGCATTTCACAAGTATTTACCAACTGCTTCACCAACAACAAAGAAGGATTTGTTAACTAATAAAATTTATAGTGTAATATATTACCTATACTTGATTTTTATCTGTGGAAATTTTAGATTATAATAACACGTTCCAAATTTTAGTATAGAAATTTAGTTTCATAACAAGGGAATGGAGGAGATTTCGAAAGAGACCTAAAACACTGTGCGAAAGTCCTTCCCAAAGGTGCTTCTTTAGTGTTGGTACTTTTACACACCACTATCGCGTCCATTTCGAATTAATTCACGCACAATTCGCACTTTTAGGGTGCGATAGTAGTGTATACACTTATATTGATGACAAGGATGTGAAAATATTTCTGGGTATTGGTTTTGGAAATTTAGGATTATAGGATTGTGAGGCATAAGGAAAATTTATTGGAATATTTATGTTAATTCATTTTTAAATTTTATCTGAGTCGTACACATTTCAATATTTACAAGGAATGTATGACAAACAAATTTCTACAAGTAATTTTTTGCTACCTAGGTAGTTCAACAGGATGAGCATCTTTTGTCCTCCTTGCTACCTGTTGAAAAATATTGTGAAGAAAAATTGATTGTTTAATTTCTTCAAAACAGGCGTTAGGATCTACAAGATATATATAAAACAAGCTCAGTTACCCAACTAATCGTCAATAATTGAGTGAAATGAGCGTTCAGGTGTCATTGGGTTCATTTATATGACATATAGTTCTGTTATACACATAATCAGAATGAAATTCACATTGAATTGCTATGTGAGACATCTTGAACAGTTAAAGTTATTAAAATTTTAATGTTAGTTTTTCATCTGAGATTATACTAGTTTAAGCTATTTTCTCAAAACAAATGCATATTACAACACCTCCATCACTTTTATTTATCTTTTTTTTTTTAAATTGTAAGCCATAGTAATTGGTCACCAGAGTTCCGTATTATCCTAATTTGCAAATTCTTAGTGTAATAGAAAGAACCTGTCAAATCAAAATAAAATGGAAATTTCTGCTAAATAAATTTTAATACCAATAGTAATATGGAATTATTGAAGAAACAGACTTAAAAATCCTACCGTAAGGATTAGTTTAATGGTTTTCTGTCATATTTTTATATTTATTTCAATATTAGGTGTTTTATATTTTTAACCTTTTTATTAATATTTTTCCAATTAAAATTATATTAAAAATTTTTATATTTTTTTGCATATTTATAGGATTTTTCAATTTTTTCCTCTTTTTTTCCGGAATTATGTTTCCGGAAAGTTTCATACAATGTCATTTTTGGATTTCTCTTATTCCTATCCAATCCAAATATATACATATGTGTTGTAAAATATATAAAAATATATACATTATTGATTTTTGCGTGTTCAAAATTTTATGACAAAATACATAGATAATATTAAATATCTTTCATTTGAGATTATTATATACAATAGCTGCACGGAACGACTCACTCATTGACTTATGTAAAAAATGAAGCACCTTTAGATGTTCTATAGAGACTTGCGGTAAAAGGCTTTTGATATAGCGATCTGATAGAGATACTATAAGACATTAATCTGGCATTAAACTTTTCGGATCCCGAGTGTAACTTATAGCACTTTAAGCCCTCTTTTATTTATTGAAAAAGATGAAGTATTTCCAGATGTGCTAGAATAAAACTCTTTTGGGTTCCGAATATCTTTTTTAGTTCTTTTCTTTAATATCCTCAAATGCCAGAATATGGGATATCATTGGTCTTGGCGAGTTCTATAACTCTTGTTTAAAGGTCTTGACTCAAGTCCACTCTTGTTTCGGCTTTTAAAAATTTAGATTTTATGGAAGAGTGTTAAAAATTTCATGAACAGAGTACAATTCCACATAACAATTAACTCAAAATGTACTAACAATTTCCAAATTTCAATCATTTTTAAAAGATTTTGATTAATTTGGTAAGAGTTGGGAATAACTTTGAAATGACTGTGAAGCTCCTGTGAATTAAAGGATCCTACCACTTTTGTTTTAAATCAAAAATGTATTGTAGTGAAACAGGATAGCGAGCCGAAAAAAAAGTGATGACCATTTTAATATTTCTGTATATAGTATCAAAGAAATCAATTGGATTGTGGTATGGCACTTATGATGGTTTACTTTAGGGGACATAAAAATGATGTTGAAAAGTTAGCAGAGTTTTAGTATTTAATTATAGAAATGATTTATTAATTATAATCGCGTTGTAATCCCACAAAAAATTTGATATTAATGGTAATAGTGACCTTTATCACGACCTTAGGGTTTAAGTTAAAAATCTCAGTGATTTCTAAAATTAATCTATCTTCGGTTAAAGTTCAAGGGTTTTATAATTAAATAAAAATGTTATTAATTTATAATCAACATTTGATGTACGAGTAGATTGGATATAAAACCAATTTTTCTTTTCTATAATTAATAAATTAAAAATAAAAAAAAATTATTATGGTCTGACCAGTTGTTTTCCGAGTTTATCTAATTATATATATATGTGTATTATATTTTATAATATTTTTAATATATATATATAATCGTATATATTGCATTATTATGTCTTATTAATGCGTGTACATATATGAGTTCAATGTTAAAAAAAACATTCAATAAATTATACACACTTATATATAAGGTATTTTTTTTTTAATATTTTTACATTATATTTATAGTCTGATCTTAGGATTCATATCCAATCCTAACTAATACAATTCAATTTCATCAAAAATGCTCGTGTTTCAGATTTTTATATATGTACATTATTCTTTTGGTAAAATATGAAATGGAATTAATAATGAAATTATGAACAACATTAAATAAATGAAAGAAAGAACGCCAAATGTCCGATATTTTATATTTTTAATTTATCATATAATTTTTTTTTTTTTTTACTTTATGAGCATTAATCTAAAATTTATTATATTTATATTTATATATTTATGAAATATTTAACTTAATTTGTATAACAGATTGGATATATAAATTTTATAAATTAATTGAGTTGCCAGCTTTAATAAAAGAGTTAGTAAATAATTTTTGTGTGCCCTGGAGAATTGAAAATGGAATCTGCATTTGTATTAAAAATTATATTGAAAATATTCTAAAAAATCTTAAAAATTTTCAAATTTTATTCATTATTATTATTTGGCTGCTTTCAAAACATTTGACATTCTCAATATTCTCAATGAGAGGAATATTCTCAATTAAAAGGCATATAGGCGCTGGAGTATCCCAAGGAAGCATTTTTGGCACCACACCATATAGTACCTGCTTTATACTAGTAACCTGCCAATTCCAAAGTCAGGTACGTTTGCTGGTGACACTGCTATTCCAGCGATAATTTAACATAGATGAATCTATGAGATAGTTATACAGAAAGTAAATGACGAAGTTTCTAGCTGGTAGCTGCGGTTAGCGGAAATTGGAAAATTAAATTAAATGAAAATAAATCTACACACCATGTAGATTTTAAAACAAAAGATTGCAGTCACCTGCTGCAATCATAATAAGTAATGTTGCCATACCACATGGAAATAGAGAGAAGTATCTGGGTATGACATTTGACACCCAATATTATGAGATAGCTATGTGATTCTATTAGATACCTATACAGAAAGTAAATTACAAAACTTCTAGCTGGCGCAGAAGCTGGCAAATTAAATTAAATGAAAGTAAATCTACCCGCCATGTAGATTTTACGACAAAAGAATACAGTTACCTGCAGCATTCACATAAAATAATGTTGCCATACCACATGCAAATAGTGCGCTGTATGACATTTGATATAAAACTAAGTTGGAAAGAAACCATCAAGAATCACTAAAGATTAAATACAAGTAACTACAGGGGCTTATTGGAAGAAGTTTTTCCATGTCAACGTATAACAAAGTTTTGATATATAATTAAATATTAAAGCCAGTGTGTTCATACGGTATTCAAATATGGGGTTGTGCTAGGTAGGTGTTATGTTGTCGGAGCTCCTTGGTATGTGCGCAATACTGATAAGTGATAACCATAGAAATCTTATGATAGTAAACGAAATAAAAAAAAAGAATATCGTACAATATTTGAAGTATTGACAGCTGGTTTTTTGACATTTTGTTTTTTTTTGGCAGCTAATTTAATGCGGATTCTGGAAATGTTAGATTTGGTTTTTTTTATACATAAAATAAAATTTGTGGGGTTAAAATTTTTGTAAAAAATTTCTAATATTCGTTTTTCTTTGACATTTCTTTAATATCCTTTGGTAATCTTAATCTTCTAAAGTATACATACTAATGATCTGGTAATCTTAATCTGTTAAAATATATATAATAATATGTTTTATAAGTATAAGTTTAAATGGTTTTGCAAAAAAAAAATCCTATTAGAAGTTTGTGTAAAAGACCACAAAATAAAAAAAAATAAAAAAAACAAAAAAAATATATATTTTATTTTGATTAAATAGATTTTATTAAATCACAAAGCATCCATTATTTACTTAAATACATACGTATATATGTATATGTAACATCTATATAAATTTTATTTATTTTTCAGTAAAAATATATATATATATATATATATATATACATATATATATATATATATATACATATATATATATAAAATATATGGAAATTTAATATAATAATATAAACTTATGTGGCTTATAATAAATTGTCTTTGTTTCTTAAAAAAACAACAACAACAACAACAACAACAATGGCAATATCAATAATTTGATAAAAAAAACAAAACGAAAAAACAAAAAGAAAATAAAAAACCAAAACAAATAATAAAAAAAAAAAAAACACAAAATGAAAATCCTTGTAAGAATCACAACAGGATTTTCATAAAAAATATTGTTTGTTTATTTGTTTATTTGTTTGTTTCTTGTTTACATTGTTTCATCATTAATTTGTCCTTGAAATTTTTATACGTATATTCTATATATATATATATATATATATATATATATCTCGAAACATACTTTCACTTTTCTATATTTTTTAAATAGTTAAATTTTTATATTTGTATTTTTGTGAAAGTGAAATCAATCACTATGGATAAAAATGTATATATATATATATATTGATAAAAATAGAATAAAATAAAAAAAAAACAATAACAAAAAATAAAAAATAAAACAAATAGAATAGGGAATAAAATCAACAGTGCTTCATCAAATTTCTTAACTTATTTAACAAAAGAACAAAAGATTGTCAATCTAATAAAGCATTTTATTTCCCTGGTTTTATGGTGGATTTTTTTAATATTTCAATAATAAATTGTCAATTTGTTTTAATATTTTAAATGAATAAATGTCAAAATCTGAAATTCTGTGGTTTTAAAGGATTCATATCCTGTGCATTTCTTCTAACAGATAAAATATTAAATGAAAAGGTTTGAAAACGTGAATCATGGTTTGAAATACAAAAATCTTTGATAAAAAAACAGATTTTGCTTTTGATCCTACAATGACTTATTGATTCTAATTGATCCATGACGTATCAATTGATTTTACGGACCCTTGAAGTACTAATTAATTTTTATAGATCTTTCATGTATTTATTCATTTTTTAAGATTCATGATTATTAATTGCACTTTAGAGATCTCTAAAATAGTTTATAGACAGTCTTGCAAAAATTTACTTATTTTATAGACCCTTCAAATGAATGTTTTTTGTTATAGATCCTTGAATTTTATATATTTTAAAAGTCCTACCTTTATAGAGCCTCAAAAGCACTTATTGATTTTTATCAATCTTTAAGTACTATTTTTATTGATATTCATAGACTTTTGGAGTATTTATTAGTTTTTGAAAGGCCTTTGTAGAACTTATTTATCTTTGTTTATCATTTTTTTTTTATTATCTTCCACTCCTTTAAGGAGATTAGGGCATTAACCAAGTTTTTATTTTAAACTAGGCTTCAGTTTCTTTAATCATAATATTCACTAAGCCGTTGATTATTCGGCTGTAGCTATTGTATAAGGTTATGAAATATGAATGCACAAATGTTAACTTTGTGCGCCATCTATAATCTTACACAAGAATTATTTATATATTTTTATTAAATCTTATTTTATATTACGATACAAACTATTACGATATAATTAAACAATTTTACGATATTTTTTTATTGGATATGATCTGACCGGAGTTTGAACAAGAGACCTTCCACATGAAAAGCGGCGTCTTTACCACTACGCCATTGGTCAGATTGTATATCCTTAAAGTACTTATAAATTTTAATAGATCATGGAATAAACTTAAAAATCTTTATAGATTCTTGAAAAACCAATTTAACTTTATAAATCTTTTAAGTACTAGACGTTTAAAGTTTTTTGAAGTACAAGGTTTAAGATTTTTTAGCTTTTATAGTAGATCTATTTATTAATCTTCACAGACCTTTGGAAAATTCATTGGTTTTTAAAGGAACTTTGAAAGATTAATTTATCTTTGCAGATTCTTAAAGTACTTATTGATTTTCGCATATTCTTGAAGTTTGACTTTATTAATCTATATAGATCCTTGAAAAACTATAGTTGATCTTTATAGATTTTTGGAGTATACTTTTAGAGTTTTTTGAAGTATTAACTAATCTTTACAATTTAATTGATTTTATGACTGTATTCAAACTTAAGGTGTTGACACAATGAAATTGACACTTTTTATATATGTAATCTAGTTTTTTTAATATCCATCTACACAATCTCATTTTTAAAAATCTTCTTCTTTTCAAAAGGTCCTTTTTTAAAATCTCTTTTTTTAAAACCCCTTTTTGATTTCTAAAACTTCGGTTTATGATGAAGATCTTTTGAAATTAAAAAAATTTTGAAATAAATAAGAGTGCCGTTCAAAATCGCCCAATTTTTCAATATCCTTTAACAAAGTCTCTTGCCTTTTCATATGTTATTTTGTAAGTTTCGGGATAAATTACAGAAATTCTTAAATACAAAATTCATTTAAATCTCATATATTTTAATTGAATCTTTTTTCTCAAACTTTACGTAATTCTATACTAAGAATACAGGATATACAATTTTTACTTAATTAATAAATTAATGTGGAGAAATTAACAAAATATACTTTATATATACAATTATAAATAGGTCAGAAAATGACGATGATGACATTAACAATTTAGAAATTAAATGTAGAGGGATAGTTAATGAATTGTGTTATGTGTATAAAATAGAAATTAAATACGATAAAATATTTAATTTAATTATTAATTCATATAATATATCTAGATTTTTGTGTAATATATATCTAGCATATATAAATATTAATTTTCCAACTGTTTCATTATGTTACAATTAATTTTAATTAGGTCTATATTTTTAATTAAAACAATATTATAACTTAATAAAATTAACATTGATCTTTGATTCATTGACAAAATTGAAATATATAGTTATTTTCATATAAATTAATATTTTTTAAAAAAAATTTAAAAATTGTACATATATAGTCATTAAAAATTATTTAAAATATCTAACTCTGACCTTTGGTTCATTAGCTCATCCGAGAATTTTACAAAACTTTTATATCATTCAGAAAAAGGAAATGGAACTTTAACAAGTGATGAAAAAAACCAAGGGTGAATGGTAATATTATAATTTATTTATTTCATCAATTTATTAATAACGAATAATAGTGAAATCAATATTTCGACTATAATCCCAAGGCATTCAAGAAAACCGGTTAACAAGTGCGAAATATAATGTTGAAGCTTCAATGTTAACGTTTAATTTTGGAAAAACATACACTGGTAAATAAGTTACTGTTTTATAAAGACATAAAATATTTAATTTTTAAGCCCTAATAGTTCTTCAATGGGGAAGGTTCCCAAATTTATGCTAAGAAAACTTATGATGGTTCTCGAAGATCTGCCCATCCCCCTTCTGTCCCCACCCTTCTAATTTTTTAGGTTCCAGGAAATCAATTGTGAACTCCACCAAAATGTGGCATTTTACCTGAAATATTACCTATTACAAAAATGGTTAAAACTAAGAGACAATTTTCTCCAAAATTTCAAGACCCTAGATTGAACCGTTTAGAAGATATGTAGGGCCAAAAATTTTGCAAAAATTTAGTTTTGCATAATGGTAAATTTTAGTACTGTATGGCAACTCTAAACATTTTCCTGTTATAAATTTATAAAGCTTATAAAACCAGCTTGCTTTTGTCGTTTTTAGATTGAAAAAAAACCAAACAGAACTCTTGTTACAACAATTTATATATAGGGCTTTTTCCACCTTTGGGGGGCTGTAGCTGCTTAACGGGTAGGGCTACAGAAAAAAGTTCTTCTACGAAATTGTTTTTTTGCAATACCTACCCGTGGTTAAAATTTCTTTACTCTGTTTCAAACGGTGTAAATTTTTTTTGTAAATATGCGGACGGACAGTGTGAAGCTATATAGGCACATTTTTACAATATTTTTTGAAAATGTGCTAAAAATGGAAAAATATCGCAAAAAAAAATTAATTTTATGATTTTTTACTGTAGTCTTCCAAGTTACAGCCCGAAAAGCGTTAAAATAAAATTTTTATAACAAAAGTTTTGTAATTGTATACATTCAACCAAATCTTAGCCATTTTTATAGATATATAGTGTTGCCATATAATATTTTATTTAACCGTTATGCGAAACTTAAAAGGAGTCAAAAACTGCAAAGTTCACTATTCTCTTTAAAGATCTAGCATAAAATTGAATAAAGTGTCTCTTGATTTTTTAATATTATTTTGTATACAATAAAATTTAAGTAAACGTCCAAATTTTGAAGCAAGTCACAATTTTAATATCTATTGAAGGGGGATGAATCTTCCAGAATCAGGAAAGAGTTCTCTATAAAATATTTTCAAAATTCCTCATATTCAAGTGCTTTTTTAGGAAGAAAATATTAAGAATTTCTAGTGAATTTAGGCGCACTGAAAAGTCATGAGCGTTTTACCATATGATGCTCTTTTTGTTGTTGTTGTTTGTTATAGGGGATAGCATATACCATCCTAACATGTAGGCCTTGCAACCCGTTGTGCATCCCACTTCCAATACTTTCTATTTAAAAATAATGTTATTTAATTAATTTAGTTATTTATTAGGACCAGGACAATAATAAATATTGCCAGATATTATTATAGTCCTTTGCCTATTTAGCATTTAGGTTTCTTTAATTAAACACATTTCATTTATTTATAATTTCAATATTAATTATTTTGTTTATGTTATATATTTGTATATTTAAATTATATTTGGTTACCATGGAGATTTATAAAGAAAAATAATTTTTCAATATTTTTTTTTCAATAAAAATTTTATGACATGTATGGGAATCGAACCCGCACCCCGTCAATTAGTAAGTCAAATGCTTTCACTCTAACACACTGAGGCCCCATATGATTATCTTAGTTCTGTTGTTTAATTCAATGTTGCAATATAGAACAAAGTTATAATTATTTCATAATAAAATGAATTTCTAATAAACGTTTTATTTTTCAAATTAGAAAAAAATGCTTTACAAATTAATACATAACCTCAAAAAATTTACATTAAATAAAAACCACATTCATGTAAAGCAACCCACATAATTACCATTTTTAAAATTCAAAAATTTTTTCTTATATGCAAATTATTAAGGGTGGCTGATATCTTTTTTTATCCATAATTAGTTTAACAAATGTTTTCTTTTAAAACCAATTAATTTGAATTTTAAAAAATAACATTTTTAAGTATTGTTAAATATTTTGTAATCATTTTGTTTAACTCCTATGCATTTTTGTTAATATTTTTCACTCTTAAGTGTCATAAAAATTTTTAGATATTCTGCACAAAATTTAATAAAGTTAACTTTTAACATTTAAAATTTCAATAAGATAAAAAAAAAAAAACTTCTTAGAAAATTTCTAGAGTAGGTTTTTTTTTTGTGCCTGACATAATCTTATCATAATTTCATTTTTTATTTCCAATTTTAAATGATAACCTTAGTATAATAAGGAAAACATTGAAAAAAAAATCACAATGTCGTTTTTAGGGACAAAGTAATAATATTAAAACAATTCTATTCAATTTAAAATATATTTCTTTCTTTTAAGGGTTTTTTTTAATGGGGTTGGCATTAGCGTCGTGTCATTCTATGACATTTAAATAATCAGTGATTTTAAAATACTCTTTCAAAAAGTATTTCCAAGAATTAGGGTTTTTCATAATTTCTTTTACATATATACAATTTATTTGTTGGTTTTTTTCAAAGATTTTAAATTTAAATCTAAAAATATTTTATTTTATTAAAATAATTAGGCAAAAAAGTTGATTGTCAGAGTTTTCCAAGAATTATAAATAGATTTTAATAAATATTAAGCAGTGAAGTTGATTAATTCAATTAATTTCAAATTAATATTTGATTTAACATGAATTTCCTTTCAGACTAAGATAATTATAATTAAAAAAATCAAATTGACTTAATAAATATTAAAAACTTTAAGCTTTTAAATTAGACATTAAAGCTCTTTTAATCCTTAGACCTTAAACAAATATAGAAACATATTATCAAAAAAATTCATTAAACTTCAAAAATTATAATTACTTCAAAATTGACAGTTGTGTCAATTTGACTTTATTTGACTGTCAATGTCAAATTGACAGCAGTAATGACAGTAATGTCAATAAAGCTATTAGTTCTTAAAACCAATTTATATTGGAAATAAATGTTGCCAGTTTTAAGAACTTTGATTTGTATATAATTGAAGTTTTAAATGTCGCTTTTAAATTGATCGCTTTAATAGATAAAATTTTTTTATAATTTATTATCGAATTAAATCCATTAAATTTTAGAACACTAAAAGTGGCTTGCAAACATTTCATATTATTTTACAAACTAATATTGATATACGATCCAATCGAGTTTGAACCTGAGACCCTTAGATTCCCATCGAATATTTTATAAAATACACAAGACATATTTAATAAATTTTCCTTCCAGATTTAAGCTCTTGTGGCGTGGGTGGAACTCAAGCCGACATTATTTGGGTTTATAAGCCAATTGCTTTCTTATTTCACCACCGAGACCCATTCAAAATTATTTTTATTTCTTATATTAAGTATTGGAAACCACATTAGAGTTTGTAATATTGCTAACACACTCCACTAGCATTCTCTCTCTCGGTTAACATGCCAGATCCTTAAACACTGTGGCACCGAGACCTCAAAACATTTAGTTTATTCAATAAATTTAATTATTTTTTAATTTATAAACAGTCAACTGGAATGTCACAAGGGAGTGAAGCATGCCTTTCTTTTTCAAACGTGGCAGATTATACTATTCATTAATTTTATTAGTAATATTATTTATTTTCTTTATATAATATATTTTTATATTTTACTGTATATATTTGGTCACCATAGGGATTTCTAATTTTTAATTATTTTTTCCCGATTAAAAATTCATGATCCATATGGGAATCGAATCTGCTCCCCCCTAATTAGTAAACCAAATGCAATTAAATTTTGAATAACATAAGGCATAGGATTGCATATTTTTAGGCTTAACTTATTTTATTAGAAAAAACAAAAGACTAATTCTTTTCATTTCAACTTAAATTATTACTAATTTTAAATAATTTTCTTTATATTCATTTTAATAAATGCTTAAAATATTAATTAATATTGAAAATATGTATTTATTTTATTTAAAGCAATTTTATAGCATCTATTTAAATCAAATTAAAAATTCCCTGTAATAATAAAAATATGAATGAAAGTTTTCTTTAATTTAGGATTCAATTTATTTCAAATTTTGTTGAAATAAATATTTATTTAATTAGTTTCTAAGAAATTTATTTGCACCCCAGGTGTTGAAGAAATCTTAATATCTAAGAGTATAATAAAACAAAGTATTAGCAACTTAATAAACCTTTTTGAATGATGAAAAAAAATACATTTTTTTTTAATTATTTATTCAAAAAGCTATCGGATTGCGAGTAATTAAGTTTCAAGGTAAATAAGTTTTTAAAGGTGTTCTTAATTTCACTTTCAAGGAAAATTAAACTAAAATTTGATGAATTTTTCTTAATGGGCTTTCAGTAAAACTTTTTTATATTTTGAAATACATCTGGAGTCCTTTTACAGCTTTCTTTTACTTAAAGATTGAAATAAAAGAACAACTTAAGTCACTCAGGTTTTCTAAAAATTACTTACAAAGTTTATTTTAATTTTTTTTTTTATTTTGATATTTAATACAAAATTAGATTAGAAAACTGAATATGGATATGGATTTTACTTTAAAGTTAAATAAATTGAATTAAATTTAGTTGAAGAATTGGATTACAACTATACCTACTCTATAATTGAAATTTTCTTAATCTTGATAATTTTTTTGATTTTATTATTGATTCGTAATAATTACTTGATTGTAATTACTTAATACGGATAAATTCTATAGGTTAATTCTATGATGATTTTAGATTAGATGAAATTTATTACTGAATTTTGATTTAATCCCAAATTGTACGAACACATCTCTAAGTGTATGCTGAGAGCTTTGAGGACTATGAAATTGACAAAAAATTAATTTGTATACAAAAATCATCTTTGCTATAATTGTTAAACCTTTTTCAGGGTTTACGAGTATATTTACAAAAATCTAAATACAGCGTGGCGCAAAACGACCAATATGGTTTGAATGTTTAATAACTTTTTAAATTTATTTATATTTTTCATTTTTATTTCAGAATGTTGTAAAGAAAACTTGGGGAATTGGAAATGGAACAGTACACAACAAAACAGCGATCAAAAATTACGAAAAGTTATGGAAAATGAACTGGAAAGAGCACGAATGTGCAAAGCCGAAAATGGTCACCACTTGCGGGATGTAATTTTTCCACTTAAGCAAATAATATTCCCCATTAATATACTGTATAATAAAAAAATAATAATAATAAATCACCATTAAATAAAAACTTTATTTAACATTCAAACCATATCGGTCGTTTTGCCACCCTGCATAACAAAACATGAAGTCAAAAGTAGTTATGTTTTATGTCCAATGTTTACACAAAATTTTGGTTTTTGTTAAGATTGGTTATTTGAAACCTTGTCATTAGAAGTTTTTCTTCTTTTAGTTTAATGAGCTTGGTTTAGCAAGCTCTTGTAGCTCTTAAAATACTCCAAAATTCGTATTCTCATAATGAACCTCTGAAATTTTGTGCAAGACTATCTAATTTTATGAAAAAACTTCTATTTAATTTTGTTGATTTGTTAAAAAGAGTTTGAATGGCTTTAAGGCTGTTAATATATCAACATATGTATATTGAGAAATATATATTTATATATGTTTCTAATATTTATAAATGAATTGAAATGTTATGGTCGTCTGGCTATTTCAAAGTTTGATTTTAAAATTTAATATCATATATTAATTTAATTTATATTATAAAACAAAAGTTAGTAAGAATTTAAAGTAAAATCTTTTTTTATTTAGTTTTTTATAATATTGATTTTATTTCGAAATAAACTGTTACAATACTATGAGAGTCATTTATTTTAAAAATAAAACTAAATTAAATATAAAAAAATAAATTAAAAAAATTGTATATTTCTAAAAATATAAATATGCGGCTTTTTTAAAATAAATATTTATTTAAATTTGTAACAAAAATACCTGTTCAATTGCCTAAATCCTTTCAAAATTTTAAAAATTTTTGGGTTAAAACCTATCTAACGATTTTCAAAACCAAGATTTTTTTAATAACTAGAATTTTGATAAACCAGGATCTAGATAATTGTTAATTCTCTATGCTCTGAAAATTAGCAATATAATTTAAGAGTATGGCTTTACTCAACACAAAGAATGGGCTCAATGTATTATTTATACAATCCGAAAAATGTTATCACACTTATAGAAAACTATTGTGGAAAAGTACTACAAGAATAATCCTTAAGTAATATGCTTGAAAAATTTGACCAATGGCGATGTGATAGAGGCGATGTGATAGAGGCGCCGCCTTTCGTGTGGAAAGTTTTGGGTTAAAACGGAGTTCAGTCAGATCATATCTAATAAAAAAAATATCGTAAAATAGTTAATATCGTAATACAAGATAAGATTTAATATAAATATTTAAATAACTTTTTTGTAGGATAATATGTGGCGCACAAAACTAGTATTTGGGTATTCATAATCTTATACAATAGCTACAGCCGAGTATATAACAATTAAAGTAACTAAAGTCTAAATAGACTTGGTGAATACTCTGTACTCCTTAAGGGAGTGGAAAAAGAATAAAAAATTATACTTATAAGAATTTAAACTTACAAAATAGCTAAAAAAATGTTGAAACTACTAGCTCTAAAACGTTTATAACAACCAACAACTAATGTTAAAACAAACTGTCCCAGATAGCGGAAAAAACAACTGTTCAAAGGTAGAAAGAAGAAAAATCGAAACTTCTAAGTTCCAAAGGAAAATGATATTGCAAATCACAATATTTGACCTTGTAAGACAAAAATATTTGGAAACTCCTGATTTTTCCTTTAAAATACTAAATTTTTTTATATTTATAAATATGCTTCATTATAGATATTCGAATTACTAGAGCTAAGAATCCCTTTAACATTTATATTCCATTTAACATTCTGATAACAAATTAAGAATACTGCAGATCTAATTCACCCCGTTTTGGTCACCCGGCTGTACCAAATATAGAAATATGCTAATAAAATAAGTAAGTTGTATAACTTATCGGATTCGTTGAGTCAACTGGGTTGATTTAAATAACAAAAACGATTCTTATATAAAAAATTATGAAATTTCAAAATTTATGAAATTTCAAAATCTTAACTTTTTCCGTTTTTAAGTCACATGCGCAAAGGCAGATGGGGAGATAAGTAGCTAAATGCATTTACTTTTCAATTTTAATCTGTTGCAATCCTTTCGGTCTATATCTAACCAGCTTTTTTATAGCATTTTATTTTAAATTATTATAACTTTTCTACTAAATCGAATTTTATATTTTCTATTTAAACTTAAACTTAACTAAAATTTTGAAAGAAAAGCTTTTAAAAATAAAATTATAAGTTATTTGCATACTTTAAGGCGAATTTTAATTTTTAAATAAAATGGAGTATAAGTATAATGCAAGTATGCATTAACTCTCATAATTTTTACCACTTAAATAAAAAAAATTAATTTATGATAATTTAGGAACATAATTTTGACTGTTAAATTAATACATATTTTAATTAATAAAATAATAATATGAAAGCCTACAGACGAAGTATATACACGAAAAAGATACATTCACAAATTTGGTTTTTTTGGGTAATTATATAATTATTTTTTAAATATAAATCAAATAATTAGTTTGAAAATAAAAATAGTTACACTGTCTACAAAATGTCAACACTTTTAATTCCAGACAAAAATTAAACGATTAAATGACAAAACACGAAACAAAAGAATCGATTCTTTGTTTAACACATTGTTGACACTTTTTTAAATATAAATTCTCTTGTCTCTCAACTAATACTTTTAGTCTCACTTTTTGTTTCATAAACAAAAAAGTACTCAAAGATTATTAAAAACAAAGTTGACATTTCTTTTCTTCTTCTTTTACATTTTTTTTTTATTAACATTTAATTTCTTTGTAATAAAATTTTCATTTTGTTCATTATTTCTTTATTTTCAACAACTCGTCTTCTTTTTAACAAAATTCATGTACTATATATATGCATATATATATAAAATGACTCATCGAAAATTTTTTAGTGTTCACTAAAAAAATTAAGTAATTCGTGCTTGAATATTATCAGACAATTATTATTATAATAAAATAATTTTTATGAAAATTATTAAAGATTGAGTTAAGAAATAAAGAAGCTAACAGATCTTTTAATCTACTTAATTAATTACTTTTTAAAATTAGTTCTACTATTTTACTTCATATACTCTTAAAACATATTAAGATGTGTTCTTTGTTTATTTCGTGGTACTACTTGGTGCTACAAATAATCGGATTAGTTTTTTTTTATTTAATTATAGATTTAACTTGATTAGCTGATAAGCTAAAGCCATTATTATAACAATAACCATTATCAAAATATAGATATAAAGTCGAATAGCGCTTAATTTCAACCTGAAATAACCTCACAAAGTTAAACTCTCCGTCTAATCAAAAGTAATTTTTATACACTGATTTTGATACGAAGGAAATTGAACGATCCGAAAAAAACTGTTTTAGACATTACACAACTTCCAAATTAAAGGATATAGGATCTATCAAGATACTTCATTGAAAAAGATGATTTAAATCAACAATTTAAAGATTTGAAACAAACATGAAAACAACCAGCTAAATACTTTCAGAGATCTTTTTTGGCCAGCAAATTGTATCTTGTTTTGGGCTCGTTTGTTCCTCTTCCATATGACCTCTTATATGAAAAATCTATCGCACTCTGTCTGCATGTTCCTGGCCTAAGAGTAGTATTAACAATCATGGTATTGAAAGAAAACTAACTTATTCTGTTTCAGTTAGAAAAATGCCGACTTAAACTCAACTTCAATAAACGGCCGGGTAGCATAGTGGTTAGATTTTTTTTTTAATATTTTACTCCCTGGGGGAGCATAGGGTTTCCACGAAGCTTCTGCATAGCTCTCTATTGTGAGCTAGATGTTTTACTTGTGCCCACGCTCTACCGCTATTCTAAATTTCCCTAGCGACTGATCTTCTCAAAGTTTTCCTACGTCAACATATACTTCATTTCCCGTGTGGATTCCAGTCTAGTGTCTGGCGTGTGATGTTTTCTGGCCCTTTAAGAAGTGAACCAATCCATCTCCATTTTCTTCTCTTTATAAGCAGTAGTAGTAGTAGTATTTATATTATATAGTAGTAGTAAACAGAGAATAGTTTCCTGCCTCGATATTCTCAGTAATTCCACATTTGAAATTCTCCTGGGCCATCTTATATTTTAAATTGTTCGGAGCAGTGGTTAGAGTGCCGACCATTTATACAGACGGTCCGGATTCAAATTCCAGTGAAACCAAAAAAAAATTTTTATCTAGTTTTCGACTCGACTGAGTTAACATTCGCCATTGGGTTCAAATTAATGGAATAATCAATAATTAATAATTACATATCTTAAATAAAAAATACATTAATATAATCATATAAATAATGGGAAAATAGTGACAAATAATTTAATTTAATAATATAACTCACAGATATGGAAATTCATTAAAAGGAATTTAAAATTATTACAATATATAAAAAAAAGAATTGTTATCTATTGAAAATCTAAGATGTTTCTACATGTTATAAGGTCTAGTACTATCTCATGTTTAAATTGTATGTGGAATTCGTTCAGATCAATTTCAATAACAATAATATAATAT
Source organism: Dolichopus griseipennis (assembly GCA_963082915.1). Lineage (NCBI taxonomy): Eukaryota > Metazoa > Arthropoda > Insecta > Diptera > Dolichopodidae > Dolichopus > Dolichopus griseipennis. The sequence goes on from OY720441.1 coordinate 323,632,696, forward strand.
GACCTACTTGTTCTAAAGTGCATCTATAGTATAGACAGGCTTTTTAGCCTAAAAGTTGACCCGGAAAATAGGGCATATTATCACGAATTTACAATATTGAGATTTGGCAAAACTTTACTGAATTTATATTTTACCATTCAGTTTTAACTAATCAATATTTTTAAATTATCCTGACTTTTTTTATTACTACAACACGCGTAGTAATGAAAATGTTTTAAAAGGATAAGTAATCAGTAATCACTAATCCATATTAGTTTATATATAAAATTTTTGATTATTTTGTTTTATTCATTATTCAGCTTCTAATGACCTTTAAACTGTGATATTCTTTTGTAAGTTGTTTCATAGTATGCTTCCAATTTGTTATGAAAGAGGTTATTGGCCATATAGATGTTATTATTAACGACAATTACTTTTTTTTAAAACTTGCAAGTCATTTACTTTATGACGCAATCATTTATAATTTAATGTGTTATTCATTTTATTGCGTATATTGTAATTTTCTTAGAAAAATTTCTATATTATATAATAGTTGGCTGTTGATTGAAATTAATATCTTCATTTCAATGGTAGATAATTCAAAAACTTATGTTATGTATTTAGTATAACTAAGAATCAGATCAGACTACTATTTATCACTGTTACAAAAACTTTGTTAAACATAGAGCAAAGCTATATTTGAGTCCCAGGTGTAATCGACGTTAATTGCAGTTCCAATATAAATATTCCGTATTTTACAATTAATTGAATTTAACTTTTTTTTTTAAATTTTTGTGTCTAATTACGAATTTTTGGCTTTTATTACTATTTTAGATCTAGATAGAATTTTATTTGTTCTATTTCAAATGGTGGAAAATTTTTTAAATAGATTATCAGACAGAATAAAACTAATATTAAGTTTTTACAATCTTTTTATTAAAGCTTGTTAAAGATTTTTCTATTTGATAAAAATTTGGGTTGGCTACAAAATTTCGCGTTTCAAAATCTTGCTTCTCAAAATCTTGCGCATCAAAGGCTCGTATGAATAAAGTAAGATTAACTAAAATGTTATGCTAATATTTGGGTTTTACTTAGTATGAAGTCAATAATGCTTAAGTTTTATACAGCAAATACTCAGTTTTAAAGTATTTTGTAGTATTTACTCTCGCATCTGCAATAAATTGAGTATTAACTAGATAATACTCGCCACATTTAAGTATTGTCTTAATTCTTGATTTTTAAATGTAATACTCGATAATACTTAAAAAATTATAAGCTACGCAATAATAAACTTTTAAATATTAATTGTAATTTTTATTATCATGAAACAAAGACGTTCTGGTAAAATTTATTTAGAGGGGAAGTTATTTCGAACTTCCGAATGCAAGAAGTGTACAGGTAAATAGAAATATACATTTAGTTAATATTTATTAGCATTTATTTTCAATTTTAACTGGATTTAGAAAAAAAAATGTAGAATGGATAGTTAAGCATTTTCCTGGAAACATTGAAACTAGAAGCAGTGCATTTTCCAAGAACGCTCATATTATTTTTTTTCATACATATAATACGTCAGAAGTTAAGCATTTAAATAATTTTTCACAAAATTTTAATAAAGTATTGCGAAAAAGAAGTTTTTGAGATACGAGTTTTAGTACACAACGTTTAGACTCGCGAGATTAGAAACACAAGGTTTTGAGACACGAGATTTAAATTTTTTGTTTTTTGGAACCCCCTTTTCTGTCTTTCTGTCTATGGAAAGTCTTTGTTTTGTAGCTATAATTCTCAACTTGTTTTTAGGATAACTTATTTTTACGTATACCTAAATAAAAATAGTCACTTTAGGTATACGTAAAATACCTAAAAAACCTTACCAAAATTAAGCAAATATTCATAAGAGTTATAACTGAATATAATTGCAATTTAACCGAATTAAATAGTATAAAATAATTTCTAATATTTTCTCAGGTTTATAATTCCAAATTGTTCCTGAACCCGGCATTTCTCTGAAAATTTTTGATTGTGATAGATAAATATGAAAATACCGATTATTAAATAACCATGAAAAACTACTGAGAAGTGGAGAGTATAGAAGAGATCATAGTGAGGAGTGTAGCTGTGATTTCAAAAACTCACAAAATAGTTCATATCATTTAAAATTCAATTAAAACTGTTAATGACTTAGGTGAAGTGTATTCATGCTTCAATTATTGTATATAAAATAATTATTCAACATATTTTTGAAATTAAAGACATACTAAAACTCAATTCACATTAAAGTTATTGCATAATAAAATTTTAACATACTTTTAAAAACCAATTCAATTATATAATAGTTTGAAACTTTAAATTTTTAAGATTTTTTTTAATATAAAAACTTTCTTTTAAAATTTTGCATAACTTCATTTAAAATTAATACCGTAATTTACAACCCTTGAAATAATAAATTCACAAAGTATATAAAATTCACAATATAAAATTTAAAAAAAATTCTAGAACTAAATAACTTTCTATATAAAATTAAAAATTTGAAGTAAAAAAATAAAGTACATACTACATACTAATGTTGACCCTTTGACCTACTAAAACATTTAAAATATATACATACATATAAAATGTAATTACATAAACAGTAAACAATTGTGAACTTCTATATCTAATAATGTATTCAAAACTCTATATACAAATAATACTATGACTTTGACATATTAAAGTTTTAAGATGCAATTTATATTCAAAAAAAAAAAAAAAAAAATCTTTTTAAATAAAAAAAACATATACCTAAACATTTTAACTTTTCGATTACTTTAAGGGTTGAGTACTTGTAAACTTAAAGAATACTTTAAAATTTTAATAGTAAACCAAGTAACGAGTTGACTTAAACTCGTATTGACATTTCAAAAATCTTTTCTATTTAATAAAAAAAAAAAAATCAAAACTTTATTTTACTCCATCCTATTCATATATTAATAGGATAGAGTAAATCTTATAATTTATATACTACCGAAATCAACTTTTCAATTCGCTCCATTAAATTTAACAGTTATTTATAAGTGTCATCTCTTCTATTTAAAAGTGTGGAAAAGCCGAAGGAGAAATAAAACTTAAAATTAAATTTAATGATTTTAATTAAAAAAAAAATATATTTTTCATAATTTAATAACTTTTACTTTTAATTTTATTACAATATTTAATTTATTTTGTTTTTATTTTTATTCAACCTACTTTATATAATATTTTTTACTATACCATTTTTCCAAGGGAATGTTAAATTCAAAAAAAAATTTGAACTTTTGATAATAAAAAATTACAAAAACAAAACTGAAGAGTGCATTTTGAAATTGAATACATTCAAAACTAGGACATAAAATATATATATATGCACTTTAATTTTAACCCCTTTTTAATATAGGTACAATACATTTGTACGTTTATACGTCATGTAAAATTTTTTTAGAAGATTCTTATAATATAGTAGGTTTACAATTCAGGACATATTCCAAATGTTAAATAGAAAGTAGGATACTATATATATATATATGTAATAATATTGATAATAGTAAATGCAATAACTGTATATTATGTAGTAGAAAAAAATTTTACTAGATATATAGGTAATACGTTAAAAATTTTAATTTTTAAATTTAATACTGTAAATTTTTACCTTAAAAATGTAATTTTTGTTTTTTTTTAAAAAAAAATTTAGAAAAGGATGAAAAGTGGTTTTTTTTGTCCTTTTCTATTGACACCGATTGAATTTTATATGTTTTTACTTTCTAAACTTCACTTATTTTTTATCCAAATTAAATATATGTATATATATATATATATATTTATTTTAAAAATATAGTACAATTATAAAACTTTCAAAATTAATGACTTTATTTTTGATTTTTCTTAATACCGTTATTTTGTTTTTGTTTCACTCCCGTTTCCTTTTAAATGTCAAAACTCTTTTTATTCCTTTGTATTTAATTTTAATTTTTTAATTAGTATGATATAAATTTTCAATTAAGTTTTAATAATGTATATATAGTTATATATATATATTTATATTAAACTATTTACTTTTTTTTTTAATTATTATTTATTAAAACTGAAAAGGATAATTTGAAAATAAAATAAATATTTAGATAATTATTAAGAGTTTAAAAAATATTGTATGTATGTATATGTATATATATTTATTATTTTAATTCAGTTTTAAATTTGATATGTGACAGATTTAAATTATTTTTATATTAAAATATAGTTTAAAAATTTGTTTTTAATATAAATTTAAAATTTTATTTTTTTATTCTTTAAAATATTATTTTTAGTACCGGCGCAACAATCACATTTCTTGTTTTTATATTTGAGTATATATATGTATATAAACTAATTTATATTATATAAATTAGCATGTATGTATCATAGGTATGTAACTAAGTTAGCAAAAAAAAAAAACAAATATTACACAAAAATTAATTAAATGATTAATTAAATACTATTATTTAAAAAAAAAAAACAATTTGTTGTGTCGTAGGACTGCGATTTTACAAATATATGTGTAATTTTAATTAACATATGTTTATATATGTATGTATGTATATGTTTAAGGAATATCAAAAAAATAAATAAATGTAATTTTAAAATTTGCAAAAATAATTAATTTCAACTAATAATGTTTTAATTAATTTAAAACTAATTAAATTATTTGTTTTTTTTTTTTAATAAGTGTTTTTTTGATAATTTATTATATTTTTATATGCATATATATGTATGTGTATGTGTAAATAATTTTTTTTTTTTTTTTAATTTTATTATCAAAAGAAATTTTACAAAAAAATTTAAAACACTTCGATTTTAATCGCAAACTTTCAGTATATATTATATATGTATAAATATGTTTTATATTAAACGAGATCCATCCGATTCAATATTAAAGCTTTGACTGACCCAATCCAATTTTAGTTATCTAGACTATACAAAAAAAAGAAAAAAAAATAAAAAAAAAAAACAAGAAAAAGAAAAATAAGGAAAAAAAAAATAAAACAAAGCGAAAAACAAATAAAAAATCTTAACATAAAATACCGAAAAAAAATAAAAAATTAAAAACAAAAATAATACCTAATATATGTATGTATATAATTATGTATATAGAGTATAAAGAGTTAACTATATAATATGAAATATTTGTATGTACATAAATTAGGATTGCCATCTGATATTAATTATAACGGAAATGTTAGATCGTTTAATTGGGCTTTGAAAAATTTTTTTTAAACTAATAAAATTATAGCTAACTCGACTACTCGTAGCATTGGTGCATTAATATTAATGTGAAAAGTATAAAAATTTGTGCGTCACATTATTTTATTCAACAATTAATATTTAGTTATATACTGTAACAAAATTTAAATTTCTTAACTATTTTCGGCCCTACTTATATGGTAAAAAAATTGTTTGTATAAATAAATAAATTAAATTGAGGACTAGCACTGAAGAAGTCTGCATGTCGTAAACGAAATTATGGTATTTGTAAAAATAAATAATTCTAGTGAAATTAAATTCTTAAAATATTATCCAATTTGGCAGAGAAATGGCTTATTCTAAGAAAGTCTAAGAATAAGTTTTGTTAGAGTATTGTTAACGCATTGCGACACGAGGAGCTTATAGATTTTGTCGTTTTGCCTTATAACTTTGAATATAATTAAGTTAACTCGAGCTCCATATCTAGTTTCAGTTCGACAATACCTACCTAGCAACGAATGTCTAATGCGTTATTTTAATTATATATGAAATCTCATAATCATATCTTTTTTTTTATTTCTGTTGCTCCACTTGGGAGCATAGGGCTTCAACTGACATAGCCTATACATAGCTTTTTCTACTATTTTATTCCAAAATATTTCGCATAATACTTATTTCATCCAATACCGTTCTTCTTCATGTTGTTCTGGAATTACCTCTTTACCAGGATTCGCTATGGGACTCCAGGTTAACACCAATTTTGTTATGCATTTCTAATTTTTCCTTAGTGTGTGGCCAATCCACCTCCACTTACTTCTAGTGATTTGCTTCACTATTGGTTCTTTGTTTGTTAGTAACCACAAGTCTGCATTTTTTGTACTATTCACACAGAATACTAAGCATACTATTCTAAGATTTATTTATTTATAAAGATTTGTAATTTGTAAAAATTTGTAAAAATTGTAATATCTGGCAATCCTAAATTAACTTATTCACTTTTTATGTACCATCGTGTATATTAACAGTACTTTTGTTTTTTCTCTAGATTTTATATACATAAAAAAAAAGTAATATATAAAATAATCATCATTAAAGTACGTATTCGTATATATATATAAACGTTTATATAAAAATGTAAATATAAATAGGTGCGATACTATAATTATATATTTTTACACACAAAGCGAATTTAACAAGCTTATATTTATACATAACACCGACAAATAAATTTATATATACTTACACTTATATATATATACTTATATATATATAATATATACATATATTATTCAGAAAAATAAAAGAATACCGATTCCCGATGAAAAAAAAAATTATAAAAATAAAAATTGCAAAAATTTTGTGTGTAAAAAACAAAAATTATTCTCGGCGAAAAAAGAAAATTTTTGAGTTTTTCGCTCTTTGTTTTTATTAAAAAAAAAAAAACAACAAAATAACAAAAAATAAAAGAAAAACAAAGAGAATAAAAAAAAAAGATATGCGAAAATAATGTCATATGAGAGAAAAATAAATATAAGAATAAAAAAATAATAACAAAAATGAGATGATGATTAAAAATGGAAAGTATAGAGAAAAACTTATAGCCAAAGTAACCGCCACCCTACTACCCTACTACCCTTTGTTTAGTTACATGTACTTGAAAAACTAAATAAAATAATTTTATTAAGTTTGAACAATGCAACTATAAGATATTTATTCAATTTAATTTAGTTTTTTTTTTTGAATTTATTATAAAACTGCAAATATTCTCATAAAAATTTCTAAGAATATCAAATTAGAAGGTAAACTGATTTTGGTAATGTGTGGATATGGTGTTGTCGGGCAATTAACAATTAATCTAAGCTTATAAAGTTTAAATGCTAATGGTACATTTCTATTTAGGATCTATTCCAAGCTTGGGTTTAAGAAGATCTCGATTTTAGTTGTGGGATGCCCAAAAATATCCCGATGAAACACATATGGTAATTTTGGATCAAAACCTCGAAAATCAAAGTCCCGAAATACCAAAATTACGAAATATCAAAATCTCGAAAAACAAAATCTTGAAAATTAAAATCTCGAAATATTAAAATTTCAAAATTTAAAACCTCAAAAATCAAATTCTCGAAATTTAAAAAAAATTGCTATTAGGCTACCAACTCTTTTGGATGTCTAACCATGCTTTTCACTAACCCTCAGTAATAGTTGGTACTGCTTTTTGGCTAAATATAATACTTGGGACTGTGAAATAAAATTTTGAGCCCTAGATAATAGATATCTTGTAGGGACTAACACCTGTTCTAAAGAAATCAAACAACTTATGCCTCCATTCAAGATTTTCCAAAGGGAAACAAGGACGGCAACAGATGCTCATCCCTACACAGTTGAACTAGCTAGATGGCGTAACACGGCTTATGGAAATTCGTTTGTCATGCGCTCTTCTCGTTTATGGAACCATATTCCATCAAATGTGTTCCCCAAAGTTGATAATGTATATATGTACGATTTAACCAAACTTAAGAAGAACATTAACATCTTTCTTCTAAATATCCCATTCAATTTTCCCCATCCCCCATAATCCAAATATTGATTTAAAATCATACACTACCCAAAGAAACACCGCATAGTTTCAATGGGTGGCTTTCGAGCTTTCCATTCCCTCGTAAAAAAAAAAAAAAAAAAAAACGATTCTTTTGCAGTGTTATGGCTAACTATAGATATGATAGACAAAGGGTGAATTAGAAGAGATTTAAGAGTTGGATCAAAATCAGGGTATTCTCCTTTTACGGAATATTTATAGATGTGTATATGAGGGATTCTGAATTAAGAGATTTTAGAGTTATATTCAAGATCAGGATATTCCCCTTTTCCCAGTATATATATATATGTAAGCATATACGTAATAAAATCAATAAACTGATTTAAATTCCTAATTGATTCACAAATGTGCAAGATTTGAAGTCAAGCTCATAAATAGCCCAAACTGTTTAGATGGTAGAAGTGTCAAAGTAAAAAGTTGTTCTGCCGAAACGAGTTAACAAACCATAACAAAACTAACTGTTGTTTATACAAAATTCGCTTTCAATCATTTCATGGTTCTGGAGCTATTCAGTAACATCATAACTATAGTAATTAAAAAATTAAATTAATGAAAAGATTAAAAACAAATTTAATTTCAATTAATTTATTACATTATAAATAAATTCATAATACCTATTAATTAATTTTATAATAATTTATTTAAAAAATTTATATAGAAGCAGGCGTCCAATTTACGTAGATGTCTCATTTCCTTCTTAGCTTAACAATTTTACATAAATTCCCTATCGTAAAATAAATAAATTTGGCACATGCATATGTAATAATATATATAAATAAAACTACATATATATCAACTAAATATTTATATATGTAAATATACATAAATATATATATAAAAACATTTTTACATTTTTGATGAGTGATTGCCAGAATTAAAGAATGAAAATCTGAAAAACACTTGCTTTTGCAAAAAACAAAAAAAAAAGCCTACATTTTACGTGCCATTTAATAATATATATTTATACAGTGTATATATGAATTTATTTACATATTATATATATATCATTTTTTACATATGTAAATAAACATTTATATTCTATAAATATATAGACAAAATATAATTGTTTTATATTTGTTTTGAAAATGGAAAAATAAATAGTAAAAAATTATATGATAAAGAAGACGAGATCAGTTCCATTAAATAATTTTTAGGTTATTTTTATCATTTGTTTTTTTTTTATTTTTTATAAAAGTCCAATTATTTAAATGATTCTACAAAAACAAAATAGAATGATTAATTTACACTTATACTTTATAAAAAAGTTTTTTTTTTGTATTTTAATGAGTAATTAGAAATTCAAAATTTAAAAAAAAAATTTTAAAATAATGAATGAATTCAATTGGTGTCTCCATTGTGTAAAAGATTATCTTTAAATACTATTTACATTTTTTAACAAATTTCTAGAACTGTTTTGGTAATTTAAATGAAATCTAGTGCTTAGTGATCCTTCTTAAATGGATTTTATATCAATTCTATATTATCTGTATATTCCAATCAGCAGTGCCGTATTAAGAACTTTGAGCGCCCTGGGATAAATAAAATGTTACGCCCTTACATAGTCTTTATGATCTAAGGATAATTCTTGATTCAACAAAACTTGTATGTGTATATTTATTTTCATTGAACATACACACTTATAATAAATGAATCTCAAACATTTTAAAGAAATCAACTCGAAATATTTAACTTTTTTTTTATTCCTTTTCCACTCCTTTAAGGAGAATAGGGCATTCACCAAGTTTATTTTAAACTAGCCTTCAGTTTCTTTAATCATAATATTCACTAAGCCGTTGATTACTCGGCTATAGCTATTGTATAAGGTTATGAAATATGAATGCACAAATGTTAACTTTGTGGTCCATCTATAATCTTACACAACAATTATTTATATAAAATTTTTATTAAATCTTATTTTATATTACGATATAATTATACAATTTTACGATATTTTTTTATTTGATATGATCTGACAGTGGTTTGAACCTGAGACCTTCCACATGGAAGGCGGCGTCTTTACCACTACGCCATTGGTTAGATACTAACCTAGATTACGGATACGCTAAATATAATGTAAATTATCACCCTGAACAAAAATTCCATCGTCTTAGTTGGTTTTCTGGCGCCCTTAGATCGAAAGCGCCCCTGGGCTGCAGCCCAATTAGCCCTATGAGGATGGGGGCCTGCCAATCAGTTAAAAAAAATCAAAGATTTACACTTTTTGAAGTATTAATTACTTTCCCTTTTTCTAGAAAACTTCCCATGACTTCCTGATCTCCAGAAGGTTCTTATAAACTGTTTTGAAACATTTTAAATTTTTAATATTTTATATACAGCTCTGTGTCATTAAGTTTAATAATGTCACTTAATTATTAATTAATAATTCACTCATTATTATTGTAATTTATGTATATATATCTTCCCGTAGAAAAACAAAGATTAATTTTTAAAGTTGAGGTAATTAATTTGAATAATTATTATCTTATAGATTATAGTCTATAGACGATTAAAAAAATAGACTGTATTGAATTCATTCCATTCGAAACTTTGAGATTCGCTTTTCTGTTAATTAAAAAAATTTAATTGACTTTCAATTTATGTTTTTTTTAAGCGCTAACTGTTTAACTGTTAGGTTAATAAGCCATAGGTACCATAGGTACATTTTGGAACAGGACGTCATATTATATTCGTGTTATTAGAACTGATCTTAATGAATTCCTTACACAATTTAAACATGAGATAGTAGTAGGCCTTATAACATATAGAAACGTCTTAGAATAGATATAATTCTATTTTTGTTTATATTGTAATATTTTGTATTTGAGTTATATGGTATTCTATATCTGTGAGTTATATTATTCAATTAAATTATTTGTTTATATTTTGTATTTCTTTATTTTTTATTAATGTAATTTTTATTAAAGATAAATAATTATTAATTATTGATTAGGTCATTAATTTGAGCCCAATGTGCCATTCGTCGTTCAGGCTGAGTCGAGTCGAAAACCAAAAAAGTTTTTTTCACTTTCACTGGGCGTCAAACCCGGCCCGGGCCTTTCGCATGAATATTCGGTATTCTAACCACTGTGCCACCTAGCCGATAAATTATTATTAAGTGCAAACTAAAGTTGTACCAGTTCAATCAGCGGGTTTGAGGAGTTGTCATGCAACGTCTGTGTTTTTATATGAGCACAACTCAATATTTAATAAAGCCCGGCTTCTGATATTTTCCTAATTATCATTTGTCTATTAGCAGCATTTTCTATTTTAATTTTTTTTTTCGTCCTTAGGGCTTCCATTTGACATCTCCATCCTACTCGGTTTCCTGCTGCTGTTTTTGCATTCTCCCAAATGAGGTTGCACTGATTGAGCTAGCTTATTATGGTGCGCCTCCAGGAGTTATTTGAACGCTCGTGTCTTCTGCTTCCTTGGGGGTTCCAATCCAAGGCCATACGGCTTATGTTGTTCTGATTTTTTCTTAGCGTGTGGCCTATTCACCTCCATTTCTTCTTTCTTAATTGCCTTAGTATGGGTTCCTCTTCTGTTAGTCTCCATAGATCTTCGTTGCTTATTCTGCTAGGCTAGAATATTCTGCAGATCATGAGCCGACAACGGTTAGTGAAGACTTGTATTTTCTGGACGATGTTGTTGGATATCATCTATGTTTCACTTCCATACATTAGTACGGTCTTTACGCAAGCATTGAAGATCCTTACTTTTGTTTTCTTGGAGATTTGGGTGTTCCTCCATACTGGGTACAACCGTCCGAATGATGCCCTTGCTTTGCTAAGTCTATTGTTCACATCTGCCCCGCAGTGTTTTCTATACAGCTTCTTTATTTTTTATTCATTACTCTATATCTAATTTTAGATTTAATACAACAATTCTGGATTTAAAGTATATAACAATTAAGAATATACTTTTAGGAAAGGTTTATTCCAATTTTTCTATATATACATATTAATTAAAGCCCGTTTTCCAATTGTTTTGTTCGTCTCAATAGACACACAATATATAGTATATCTATAATTCATTCCCTAACTCAGACAAATTATCTGCAGATATATAATTTTACATAAAACATAAATTGTAATTTTCACTTTTTACTCTTCAGTACTCGCATAACTTTAAAAATTTTACTCTAATATTTTAATTTCTGTTGAATAATTTTATTGTTAAAACTATTTGACCTCCCACTCATTTTTATAAAAAGTTTATCTGCAGTCAACAGAACATATAAAATTTTAATTAATTACAGACATATATATAAATTAAAATTAATGATATATAGTCTGATATATAGTTAAGTTCAAGTTCAAAACTTTAATATAAAATTTAAATTATTTAAACAATTATTGCATGATATTTATATACAAATTAACAATTAAAGAGTATCATATATTTTAATTATTATTATGATTTATCATTTTAAATTATTATTTAAATTTTTTGCCATATTCCATTAAAATATTTCATATAGATATATTTTATTGAAATGAAAAAAGGGAGGTTTGTCTCAGGTATTATTTAACCCATTTGTATTTAAATGTACCAAACTGTCATTCGAATTAACTCATTGATTCAAAAAAATATTTTGAAAATTTGTTGAGGTGTCCATAACATTGAATTAAGTAATTAAATATGCGATGATAAATTTATATGTATAGACAATTTTTTATATACTTATACATAAGTACTTACATTTATATGGTTATATATATTAATCATATTATAGAACTCGTAGTAATTTTTTAATAGGTCTGAAAATGAATTGAAGGAATTATTTCATTAAAATACTTTGTGCAGTCTGAATTTTGAATGAAATAAAATTCTATTAATTAAAAATAAGAAGGTCAATGAAATAAAATGAATAAATTTGAAACTGAAAATAAAAATTATTTTTGTTTTACTTTTTATTTAAATTATTTAATCGGACCAATTAAAGAAACAAATATCAAGTTGCTGTATAGACAAAATAATTGTTTTATTAAATAAATCATAATTTCTTCTACTGAAATTTTAACATTTTTTTTGCATAATTCTTAATTGAATTTCTTAAGTCTACTTTTTTGATTCCTATATATACATATATATATATATAACGTACTAACTTAGATGTCGTAAGATTCGTAAGTGAGGTAATTCTATTTGATTAAAATCTTGTGCAGCTACTTTTGATATTTTACATTCATCATCGAATTTAAAAAAAATTAATTAAGTTAAATATACAGGGTTAGTTTGAAACCCCAAATACACCACATAAATATTCGAGATATACTGATAAGTACTGGTAAAATAATGTTAGCTTCCATTACCAGCATTTACCAGTACTATCAGTATCGTATTAATACCGATTGATAGTGGTAGTACTTGAAAGTACTGGTAATGTACTGGTTGATCCTGGTAGTATTGGTAAGTACAGGGGTAATGGTTGCACTGGTATATACTGGTAATACTGATTAAGTACTGATAGGTACTGGCAGTATTGGTAAATAGCAGTCGTACTCGTTAGGTACGGGTAATGTAGTGGTTGGTACTGGTTGATACTGGTAGTATTTGTAAGTACTGGTAGTAATGGTAGTACTGATAAATACTGGTAATACAGGTTAAGTACTGATATTAGTGGTTGTACTTGTTAAGTACTGGTAATGTAGTGGTTGGTACTCATAAGCATAGTAGAAGTACTGGCTAAGGACTGGTAAGTACTATGGTAAAGTAACGGTAGCTTATACTAAAAAAAATACAATTACCAGTAACAATATTTTTACTAAATATTTTTTCCAGTATCTGAACTGGTACTTGAATTGTACTGTACTGATACTTGAAAAACACAAGCTCTGCATATAAAAAATATTGTTACTTCAAATAAAATTATTATTTTGAATAACCGATAATTAACTTAAGATTTATTTCTAATTTTTTTAAACATTTAATTAGTAGATACCTGATACCAGAACCTAATTCTTACAGGAGATATTAATGTACATACTTTCAGTTAAAACATGTAATTCCAAAATATTTAAAAGAATGTGCTTGGGTTTCCACCTCTTAATTAATATTTAGTATAAAAAAAGATAAAATAATTTATCTCAATTTTGATTGATAGATTTAATGAAAATATTTCCTGAACTTTCAAAGGTCTACAATAAAATGAAAGAGCAAAAATATATTCTGAATAAAAGCTTTATCAAATCAAACGCTATCTAATAACAAAATTATCCAAACATTATTGTGGGATAAACACTCATGTTTCTGGATTTGTACAACCCTAGAAATATTATAGTTACCTTTTCAATTTTTATAGACTTAAAATACACAGTTACCTATAAAATGCTTCTAAAAATTATACCTTAAAGCTTAGGTCCAATTTATAGTCAAATCTTTAGTTTTGCATTATCGTGCTGACAGACGGATGCACGGAAGGACGAAAAGACGAACAAATACAAATACCTAAATTGGTTTATTTTTCGATTCTAATAATCGTCAATCCATAAAAACCTACCCCTTAAAAACGTAAAAATCCCCGAATTTCTATTTTTAATTTTCCGGATTTAGCGCATTATGAAGCAATTATAGAATTAATTACAATATTAGAGTTTTAATAATTTTTGAAGGCTTTATGATGGTAGACAAAGTGCGCTACAAAATTAAGGTTTCCTTTTTCAGTATATTAATTTAAATTATTAATACATAGTTAAATACTATTAGTTAAATTAATCGAGTCGGATTGAATGGGCTTGTAATCTTAATAATATTCGAATGTAAAGAATCTCTCTAGAAAAATTTTTCCAATTTACGTGTCTTAGCATACAGATTTTGAATTTATGGATTTGTGTTTGGGGATTTCGTCAACAATCCTTTTTATATAAATTAAAAGCCTCTATAAATGACAAAATTTCAATTATATATTTGAATATATTGTTATCTTTTATAATGTTTTTAATATCATAAATGTAACAAGATAACATAATATTAAAATTACAAATGTTATCATTATTAAGTATGACTAATATAAATATTGATATATTTCAAAAGAGTATAAATAAATTATCACAAGTACATTAAATCATCATCATCATCAACTGGCGTTACAGCTCGGGGTGAGCTTGAGCCTCTTGCACAACTCGTCTCCAGATATTTCTGTCTCTTGCTTTTATCTTCCAGTTTTGTACATTTAGTGTTAGTAAATCCTTTTCTACACTGTCCAGCCATCTCAGACGAGGTCTTCCCTGTGGTCGATTTATAAGTGGGCGATACTGAAGTATTTGTTTCTGGGGCCGTGTTTCTTCCATCCTCATTATATGTCCAGCCCACCGAATGCGTTGCGCTTTGTAGAACCTGACTACATCTTTCCCCTCGATTATACGGTCCAGTTCTTCATTTGACCTTTGAAAATATTCCCCGTCCTCTGTTATTCTAGGCCCGTAGATTTTTCTTAATATTTTGCGTTCAAATACTCGCAAACTTTTCTCTTCAGTGACCGTAGGGGTCCAAGCTTCACAACCGTAAGTAAGTACTGGTCGCACGGTTGTTTTGTATATACTGAGCTTGGATTTTCTGGTGAGTAATCTAGATTTAAATAATTTGAGATGCGCGTAGTAGCATTTGTTTGCAGCCACTAATCTGTCAGTTATACAATCTTGCATACTGTTGTCATTTTTTATTATCACACCCAAATACTTAAAACTTGCAGTACCTTGAAATTGGTAATCCCCGATGGTAATGCTTTCGGGTTGTCTTCTGCTTTCTCTTCTTGATACCTTCAGATATTGTGTTTTTGGTTGGTTTATTCGCAGTCCAATAGCTTTTGCAGCTCCTTCTATGGATGTGAACATGCGCATCATATCGTTCTTGTTTTTTGATATTATTACTATATCATCAGCATACGCATAAAACAATTCTGATCTGCAGAATATGTGACCTCCTCTATATAGATCTCTGACCGCATGATGTAGCATCAAGTTGAAGATTGTTGTCGATAGTGTATCTCCCTGTCTTACTCCTGATTTAATTCTGAAAGACTCGGATATATTTCGCTGTAATAAGACCTTACCCATGGTATTGTTTAGTGTCATCATGGTGAGATTTATTAGTTTCGTCGGTATACCCAAGTTATGCAAAGAGTTTGGAATTTTGCTTCTTTCAATGCAGTCGAACGCCTGTTTAAAATCCAAAAACAGTAGGTGTAAATCTGTGTTGAATTCATAGCATTTATCTATAGTTTGCTTCAGTAGGAACACTTGATCAGTTGTTGACCGGTTTGGTCTAAATCCACACTGATATTCATCCAATATTAGCTCAGCTTTTTCCTTTAATTTTTTCGAGAGAATAATTGAAAGCACCTTGTAGCATACATTCAGTAATGTAATTCCGCGGTAGTTCTCGCAATTCAGTTTGTCACCTTTTTTATGGATGGGTACTATTAAGCCCGTAAGCCATCCTGTTGGCATACATTCCTCCTGCCATATTTGTTCCATCAGCTGGTGCAGCGTTAGAATGTTTTCCTCACCAATTTTTTTTATCAATTCGGCTGTTATTCCATCTTCGCCGGGGGCTTTATAGTTTTTAAGATTTTGTATGGCGTCTTTTACTTCATCTAACGATGGAGCTTCAATTAAGTAACGTTGTTGCTCAGTTTGCTCACTGATGTTTCTTGGTGTTACAATATTGCTTGTATCCCCTTCCTGCGTATTAAGTAGCTCTGAAAAGTATTCTCTCCAACGAGTGACTATTGATTCTTCTTCTGCAAGGGTGGCGCCGGTTTTATCTTTACAGTTTATTAGTTTTGGTTGGAAGCCGTTTTTTTGCTGTTTAATGCCGTTAAAGAATTTCCTCATATCATTTCGATGAAAGTTCTCAGCTATGCTCTCCACTTTAGCTTTAAGGTGTAATTTTTTCTTCCTTCTGCAGAGTTTTGTGGCTTCTTTTCTTAATTCAATGTAAGCATTTCTATTACTCCTAGTGTTTCTTTCTAGACATTTTTGCCTTGCGTTATTCTTTCTTTCAATCGCTCTTTTACAATCTTCGTCAAACCATTCCGCATTTCTAGCAACTTGCTTTTGACCAATACATTCGGTTGCTGCTTGTGTTATTGCCTTTTCTAAAATTTGCCAATTGCTCTCAATACTGTTCGTCGTTTGTTCTGCCTGGCTTTCTCTTATTACTGATGCGATTTTGCGTTGGTATGCCGCTAGATTTCCTATGTCTTTTAATTTTTCATCGTTCCACTTTATTCTTTTTAATCCTCGGTTTTTTGCAACGTTGGAGATCCTCTGGCGTAGGATTGTTTTAACCAGATAATGATCGCTATCGCCATTTGCCCCTCTGCATGTATGCGAGTCGATTATGGTTGATAGCCTTCTTTTATTTATAAGTATATGGTCAATTTGGTTAACCCTTTGTGATCCTGGTACTTTCCACGTACCTTTGTGTATGTCTTTGTGTGGAAAATGTGTACTACTTATATACATATTTGTGCTATTTGCAAATTCGCATAATTTTAATCCATTTTGTGATGTGACATGATGCAGAGAGTGTTTTCCTGCTATGTTTTCTGTGAACGTTTCTTTACCTATTTTGGCGTTGAAATCCCCAAGAATGATCGTTGTATCATAACTACCGACGCTGCTACATATTTGTTCTAATTCGTTGTAAAATATATCTTTCTCTGTATCATCCGCTTCTTCTGTTGGTGCGTATGCGGATATTAAAGTAATATTATTGAATTTTCCCTTAATTCTTAGAAGGCATATACGGTCAGTAACTGGTGTAAAACCTAGTACCGTTTCTTTTAGGCGCTTTGCAATCATAAAGCCTGTTCCATATAGACCACTTCTATTGACGTTTCCACTAAAGTATAAAGAGAAATTTCTCTTATGGATAGCACCATTTCCTTTCCATCTAATTTCTTGCAGCGCCAAGATGTCAATTTTATAGTCATGCTGTTGCTGAGCGATTTCGTGCATCATACCTGCCCGTAGCATAGTTCTAATATTCCATGTGCCTAGTATCAAATCATTTTTCCTTTTTCGTGCCGAGATTCGTGCCGTTTGTTCAAATTCTGTTATCCGAGGCTGAGTTGTGTTTCTCGTAACAATGTTGCTTTACGATGTGGCCTGTTAAACCAACGATCGACCCCCAACCTGGAGGACCAGGTCATTTGATATCGAAGTTTTCGTCTTCTAGCCTTTGGGAAACCAATCCCATAGTAAAAGATACAAGGCAGCACCTTCTTCCTCTCTCGTCGGTCCCTGACCAGGTTACTACACTGGGGTTGGTTACCCAATCTTTCATACTGGTTACTCAGGTTAACAGGTTCCACCACGTGAAGGTGAGAGTAGGAATTGAATAGCGAGAGGCTGAGTGTTGTTAACAGGAAGCAACAACATAATACGCATCGCTATCCCGTTCGGGGAACCCTAAAGTACATTAAATACGGCTAGATAAAATAAATGTTAATTAAAAACTATTAAGAATATTTCACTACTTAAAATATTAAAAATTAATACTTAGGATTTTTAATGAAATATATATAACTTTTTAACACATAATTGTGTGATTTAAGACACATCTTTATTTAATTTTTGAGAATTACACATACTCAACTGTGGAATTCAACTTGAATTCCAAAAACATTAAAGAACAGGATAGAACTACTATGAATCAAATTTCAAGTTTCTACCTTAATTAGTTTCGAAGATTTCCATATTAAGAAATTTCCATATTATATATTTTGGGAAGATGTGTGGGAGGTACCTGAACCACCACTACTATTCATCCCAAACTATAAGGGAGATAATATAACTCACCGCTGAACCAAATTTCAAGTTTCTATTTTTTTTTAGGTTTCCAGAGGTGTGTGGGTGTGGGAGAAGGGAGAGATGGGGTAATAAGTTTACCATTTTTAATATTTAATAGCTTAGGTGTAATTTAAGAAACTGTGATGATACGAACTTGTTTCGAAGGTTCTTATAATATCCAAATGTACACATATTTAATGTATGTGCCAGAATAAATTAAAAAATAAAAAATTTTATTTTATTTTTCGTGAATAGAATTAACTATACTAAAATACAAATAGAGAGCTTGGTCTAAATGGATGTGAAGATCATAGAGTTTTAAATATCTTATGCAGACAAAGCAGTAAGTAGTTCGGGTGTTTATCGTATTATTTTAGCAAAGGGAAAGCTGTTTTTTATAATTGAAGGTCTCACTCCAACCACCGGCGCTTAGTTTTTTACCATTTTCACCTCACCTAGGAAAATACAAATCTCTATTGAATAATTTACATCTTCAAATCTATAAACGGTTGATGCTTATCCACTCAAAAGTTTCTGCTCAAAACGATGTTGCAATGTTTCTTTTTGGGTATTTTAATCCCTACCCTAAAGCTTCAGGCTTTAATAACACACGAGTTATAATGAATATTGATTTGATTTAAAGGTACTTACATGGTAAATGGTATTTATTTTAAAGTGAAGAATGTGCCACAATGATTAAATAGTTTTAATTACAAGTTTCTTTTTCCAAAAGCTACACATGAACAAACTTTGAATCAATAGTTCGAAAATTCACAGGATAACTGTAAAGAAAAAAAAACGTTTATATATTCCTAGTTATTGATAAAATCTTCATGAGTTTTTATGCGGCGATATTTTGTTCCTTGAAAGTGACACTTGATAATCATTCGCACTATGCATGTAATTCAATTAATCTTCATTTCCCATGATATTATTAGATATAAGCTCATGAGATCTTTATTCGTAATAGTGTTTAGCAGGTTGGATCTGAAATATTGGTTTAGTAAGTCCTATTTCAGAAAATCTGATTTTTCAAAAATCATGTTTTTAAAAAATCTCATTTTAGAAAAACTGTTTTTTTATATTCTGGAAAAGTCAATTAGTACTGTTTTGGTTTCTAACTCTAAAATCCATAAAAACTAGATTTTTTGATAAAAAAAGAAATTTTCTAAGAACTAGATTTCAAAACAAAGTTTTACTAAATTGAGATTATAGAACAATTCCCTGTTTAGTTTAGCCACAATATGCCTTATCGAAGATGATTATTATAGTGATTACTTAGTAACTTGTGGTTCATTCCGGAAGTATTTTAAAAAAAAAATTTTAATATTATTGAATAATTAAAAAATTTCAAATATAATAAAAATTAAATATTTTTTTTAAACTATAAAAAATATATTAAAATTGTACTGTACAAGTTTAAAAAGGTAAAAATACCAAACAAACACCCAATGTAATTAATAAAATTGGCAGGTGACTTGAAAAAATTGTTTTCCATATATATTTTTTTTAATAACATATTGATTTTGTTTTTCTTCAATTAAAATATAAAATAGTGAAAAGTAAATATAAGGATTCCTATGTTTAAATTAAAACCCAATAGGGAGCCAATTTAAATGAATACTATATTCATTCAATCTTATAAAAATTTACTATCAATCAATTTCTTAAGATTGTATACAAAAACAAAACGAAACTAGCTCTAAAATAAACAAATTCTTAGAAATTCACTATATTTTATTTTTTAATTAAAATCTTATAATCGTATTTATATCTTTAGATATTTGTCTACAAATTTTTTATTAAAAAAAAAACTTGGAATGAAAAATGTTTTACTCAGTATTAACCAGCAAATAATGGATATTTTTCTGATTATTTTGTAATTAAATCAAAGACTAATGGTTCCAAAAAAGTGTAATATATTTTATTGATGATTTTCAAAACAAAAAATTCTATATATAGAATTGAAGAAAATTGGAATATTAGTACAAGACCTTGAGACACTTAGAAAAATAATTTTAAATTGTCTATTTAATTTCCGTTTCCGTCTTATCAAAATATAAAAAAACATGCTTTATATAAAATAAACAAGAATGATTACTTAAATAAACTGTTCTTCTGTAGCTATGATAAGTAGTGAAATATGAAATAGATGTACATCATAACTAGAACTGGGGTTTTTCAAATACAAATACAAGTCAAAAACAAGTACTAATAGCGGAAAAAATATTCAGTAAAATTTAAGTCTTGTTGCTGGTACTTGAAAAATACAAGTACCAGTAACAATGGTACTTGTATACACAATTAATTTCAGTACTAATACTGGAAAATATTGGGCCTGGTATTGGAAGTTCCATTTTCTTTGACAGTACTTACTAGTACCACCAGTACTTACCATACCAGTACCAGTAGTACTCACCAGTATTAAACAATACATTACAGAAATTACCAGTACTCGTATTTTTTCAAGTACAAGTACCAAAACTTACATTTACTGAATATTTTTCCAGTAATAGTATTCGTACTGATTTGTTTATTTAAGTACCAAAGTACTCGAATTTCACTCTGATTAAAACTGTAAATGAGGATCATATTAATACTACACATTTTTTAAGGAGCCTAGTAGCCATTTTTTCTTAAAATTCTTTCCAAAACTAAAGTTCGAAATTATTAAAACTTATTTAAAAAATAATTAATCTCTTTGGGCTATAAATCCCATATTACTTGAAGCCTTCCTTTTTACTACTACAAGTATACTGTTTGTGATATTAAAACACGAACAGCTGTCATAAATGTAAACTTAAAACTGAAAATATCAGTTCTATGAACCAAAGTGTGGATGAAAATTAAGCACAATCAATTAGATCTTATGATTTAAGAACTTTGACTTTCTTATCCGCACCACATAGAATATTCTTCATTACTTATTTATTTATTTTAAATTATATGATAACTAATTTAATTGGTTAATATATATTGCTCACTAGCACTAGCATCTAACGGCCTTCGGCTATGTATTCTTCATAGAGATTCTTCCTATTGTATTTCAAGGCATTTCAAATTCAGTTGACCGATCAGATCTTAAATCAAATGACAATTTATTTCATAGTAATCTTATAAAATAGAAGTTTACAAGATCTTAAAATGGAGCCTTAAGATCTTTTAACATGCTATATATAAATTTGTATTTGAATTTTAAAAAATATTTTAGATATATTTAAGAAAACTATAGATATTATAAGAAAACTATCGGTCAATCCCTTTCTATTGAGCTTTAACTAAAAATGTTTTAATTTATACTTCCAGAAACCAAATATTGCTGTTGGTCCATTTAATTTTATAGGTTATAGGGGCTCACTATAATCAAAATTCAAAATATTCATTATATAAAAACCAAGAAACTTGTAAATTTCGAATTGAACTTCTTAATTCAAATTATAAAAGAAAATTGTATCTCATATTATATATATATATATATATATATATAGATATATATGTATATTAATACATAAAATCATCTCCAAGAAAAAACAAAATATCATTTGGTTTTTAAACCAAGTCGCAATTACGTATTATTTCACAAATACAACAACAAAAAACCCGATACTTTTTAAATAGATATCTATATATATAAAAGGGAATGTTTGTGGGTTTGTTTGTTTGTTTGTTTGTTTGTTTGTTTGTTTGTTTGTTTGTATGTAGCGAATAGACTCCTAAACTGCCCAGCCGATTTTCATGAAAATTTGTATATAGGGGTTTTTGGGTACGGAAAGAAATCGTGGCCCAAAAATTTTGCTCTAACGGACCGCCAAGTTGGGGCTGTGGTGCAAGTATTTAAACTTCTTTGTTCTAAAATGAAAACGGTTTGACCGATTGACTTCAAATTTTGTATACGTGATGCTCTTTGAGAATTGAGTAGACACTATTAACAGTTTTGGAATTTGTTAACCCATGTCGGGCCGACGGGTGGTCAAAAAAAATTTTGGGTCCAAACTTTGTCCGATTTTACGAAATTCTGCTTTGGTTTAAAAGAAAGCCCCAAAAAAATTTTTGTTGAGTTCCATTAACCCTTTGCGGCCCAACAGCTTTTTATAGGTTTTTTCAATACTTTACTCTAAATTCGAAACGGTTTGACCGATTGACTTCAAATTTTGTATACGTGATGCTCTTTGAGAATTGAGTAGATACTATTGACAGTTTTGGAATTTGTTAACCCATGTCGGGCCGACGGGTGGTCAAAAAAAATTTTGGGTCCAAATTTTGTCCGATTTTACGAAATTCTGCTTTGGCTTTAAAGAAAGCCCAAAAAAAAATTTTGTTGAGTTCCATTAACCCATTGCGGCCCAACAGCTTTTTATAGCTTTTTTCAATACTTTACTCTAAATTCGAAACGGTTTGACCGATTGACTTCAAATTTTGTATACGTGATTCTCCTTGAGAATTGAGTTG
Organism: Dolichopus griseipennis; assembly: GCA_963082915.1. Taxonomy (NCBI): domain Eukaryota; kingdom Metazoa; phylum Arthropoda; class Insecta; order Diptera; family Dolichopodidae; genus Dolichopus; species Dolichopus griseipennis. The sequence goes on from OY720441.1 coordinate 323,655,751, forward strand.
ACACTATTAACAGTTTTGGAATTTGTTAACTCATGTCGGGCCGACGGGTGGTCAAAAAAAATTTTGGGTCCAAATTTTGTCCGATTTTACGAAATTCTGCTTTACCTTTAAAGAAATCCCCAAAAAAAATTTTGTTGAGTTCCATTAACCCATTGCGGCCCAAAAGCTTTTTATAGGTTTTTTCTATACTTTACTCTAAATTAGAAACGGTTCGACCAATTGACTTCAAAATTTGGATACGTGATGCTCCTTGAGAATTGAGTTGACACTATTAACAGTTTTGGAATTTATTAACCCATGTCGGGCCGACGGATGGTCAAAAAAAAATTTGGGTTCAAATTTTGTCCGATTTTATGAAATTCTGCTTTGGCTAAAAAGAAAACCCACAAAAAAATTTTATTGACTTGCATTAACCCATTAGGGCCCAACAGCTTTTTATAGGTTTTTTCAATACCTAACTCTAAATTAAAAACGGTTTGACCGATTTTCTTCAAATTTTAATATACGTGCTCCCCTGTGAGAATTGAGTTGACACTATTAACAGATGTGGAATTTGTTAACCCATGTCGGCCCGACGGTTGGTCAAAATAATTTTGGAAGATAATATTGTCAAAATTTGCGAAGTACTGCTTTGACTAAAAAGAAAGCCTCAATAAATTTTGTTGATTGATTTGGAAGCAAATTACGTCCATTTTTGCGTAATACTGCTTTGCCCAAAGAGAAAGTGTAGTTCCGTTAACCCAGTGGGACACAGTGGTTTTTAATAGATTTTTGCGTTACTTAACTCTAAATTAGAAACGATTTGACCGGTTTACCTCAAATTTTATATGTGTGAAACAACTTGAAAATAGAGTTGAGTCTGCTAACAGTCGGTCCTACGATTTTTCAAAAAAAATTTTTTGGAAGTAAATTACATCAAAATTTGGAAAGTAGTTTGTACTGCTTTGAATTACAGAAAAGTTTCAAAAATTACTAGAACAATCCTAGAAAAATGGTTTTTAAAAGATTGCTTTCATTCATTTTAAAATTTACATGTGTAAACCGAGTGTAATTTTTGTGTTAACTTTTTGCAGTAACATCAACTTCAATTAAACCTCCATTGAGAGGCGCAGCAACGCGCACCGGGTATTAGCTAGTTATATATAAAAATCACAACAATACTTTCCTTTTCATTATATATTCCAATTTATATTTTTTGTCTTCTTATTTACCATTGTTTTTATTTTAAAATTGTTTTTGGTTTTTTATTTACCGTTATTTTTTTCCGACTCCTTTTTTCGTTTTTGTTTTTTCAGTTTTCTTTCATTCATAAATAATTTGTTGTGAAAGTAATGTAAAGATCATGCGCTGTCTGTGCTGTGTACACTGTGTATATAAATGAATTCGCCGCGATTTTCGCTTTAAAATACAGAAGAAAATATATGTTGGGTACTTTATAACCTAATCTATGGGAATAAAATCAACAACAACACAACTACATTCAAAAAACAAAATATTTTTTTACATAGAATAATAACTATTAAAAAATACATATATAGAAAAATTATAACTAGATATATATATATACAATTTAGTGTATATATATGTATATACGAGTATATATACTGACATTATGAATTATAAAATAAAATAAACTTATCCACGTCATCTCTCACTTAAATATTTACACGAAATTCCTGTTTTTTATTTTTAAAGTGCGAGGGAGTGTAGATATGAAAAAATATATATATATATGAAAACATATTTTGTTTTTTTTGGATATATATATATATATACATATTTATTATAATTGTATGAAAGGCATTTTGTTAGGAAATGCGATGCATAAATAGTTGAAATATTTTTAAATATGACAAAATAGGCCAAAAATTTCATTACATACAATAATTTATATATACATATAAATGTGTATGTTAAATAAAATATATATATATATTACCAACGAAAATAAAAATTTAAATATTAAATTTTAAATGAAAATATATATGAGAAAAAGCTTTTAATAAGGTAAAAAAAAAAAAATACGTGATATAAAGAATGTAATCAATGTGTTTGTATTTAATACGTTCATTATATATGTGTGTATATGAGAAGCTTTCTTTGTTAATTTTGATTATTTTTTGTTTTTTTTTTTATTTTTTTGTTATCCTTTTTATGTTATTTAATTGTTTTAAGTAATTACCTTTATGTAGTTATTATCCTTTTAGTATTATTAGTTTGAAATCAGTTTAGTTTTTATTTTCTGTTTTTTTAATATTCGATTTTTTTTTAGTTTTTTATAAGGACGTAAAAGGACGTTATCGTATATGTAAAGTATATGTAATTTTTGAAAAAATAAAAGGATATTAAAAAGAAATAAACTATTATAGATGCATAGTTTTTTGTTGTTATTAACAAAAAAAAAAATGGAAATTAGTTTACTTTAAGAATTATATAGTTTTATTAATTAAATTTGAATTTAAGAAAAAATTTTAATATTATTATATTAATAATAATAGTATTGTACGTTTTATCACATTTTTTTGTATACTCGTATGATCGTAGTTTTGCGGGTATACGAAATTTGTCATTATATTTGTGAGGTTGTGAAGGAGATGAAAAAAATATAGAATTAATCAAAAGTATGGATTGAAGTGTAAGAGTAGTAGTAGAGTAGAGTAAGTTCATCAGTCCATTCGTTCGTACGATAAATCTAAACTGAAAAGAGCTAGGATTCTGAAATCTCTAAAAATTAGTTTGTGTACAAGAGTGATTCTTGATTTTAAAATCACAAGTTTGGACAGCGGGTTCGAGAAACTCCCATACAACATCTATTGTTGTGGGAGCATAGTTCTAAGTCCAATAAAATTGGGTGCCCCATCAGAGAAATTAATTTGTATCACAAGATGTTTTGTTTTATGAGACCGACTTTATGGTAAATTTTTATAGTTAGACCATGTTCGCATTGCTTTAATAAAACTACCAAACTCTTGACGCTTAATTTGGTAAAAGATGGTACATTTTCATTGCAAATAAATGTATGTGAACTTAAGTTAGTCTGAGTAAACAGATTCTAGTAGCTGCAATTGCAATGTATAAATATTTTAAAAATTATTGTAAGTCCTCTAAACCGAATTGATAAGTTAATATTATGTAAATGTGGGCGTAACAAAGTCTTGACACAATTCAATCTTAGAGTTCGCACGTTTTTTACTTTTTTACTATTCTAAAAGAACCCATATATAAAAAGTTGATCATGGGTTAAACAGTGCCATATTATGCCGGCTATAAGTTTAGAATTGGAATAACATAATAATACAATAGTTTTTAGAATTTTTTTTTAGATGAGTTCGGATCTTATGTCTAAATTATGGTATTTTGGCCCATTATTAGTTATAAGATCAGAAAATAACAAAAATTATTATCGCGATAAGCTCCATGAGCATTATGACTCACAGATAATGAAACATTTTTCCCAAATTGAGTTTGGGCAATATGTCCCATGAAAATATATTCCATCTATGTGTAGGTTTTATAAATATCACTTTTTTATAGATTTATACATTTTCTAAAAACTCATTAAGATATAGGGAACAGATGGCTGACATTTTTAACATCCACAATATACCCAGGCATGTTGTTGTTGTTTTGAAGAAGGGCGGTGGGAGAACCTCTTTCAAACCTAGGCCTCGCAGCTTGTTGTGCACGCCTGCCTGATTTATAACCCTTATGAACTGGATCCCAGACATGTTGGTTAATGGAAAAAAAAAATAAACAATTCATTGCTTTATAAAACGTCGGTAATACTAACTGGTATGGTGCTAATAATACCTTGTTAAATATTCATCAAAAACTGAACTAAATATCAATTAATAATCCAGCAAGATTTTGTCATATAGTATTACACATAATCTCTTAGAAGATTAAAGGATTAATCTTGGGGTGAAACTTCCGGAAAGGGGTTGTGAGCTATCAAGATAACGTCATCACATAACGGTACTAAATATCTCAAAGTTTTCGAATATATATACCATTAGTGGCGATGGCGCCATCTAGTGGTCGAAAAATGCATTACAAAATGTTCCTAAGATTTTGTAGCATTTTTATTAAAATGTTATATTTTTCCTGTTAGTCCATAAACTGGAACCAACTACTTACACTATTTAATAAAAGGGCATGATATTGTCTTTCATAAACATCTTGTTTCATCTGGATCGGTGCTACCATTTTTGAGATATTGCAATTTAAAGTGAAAATTTAAAAAAAAAAAAAAAAAAAAATCAAACTTTCGAAAAAACTACTATAACTGTGAAATTTTCAAAAACCCCCTGTATTATTATTATACCATTAGAAAGGTCTCTTAAAACTCTTTCCAACGGTATATAATAAGTATGGCATATGTTGACAAATAGCCCCACCAGAGAACATAAATGCAAAAATGACGCAACAATTTTATTAAAAAATACATTTTCATACTTTATTTGTCATAAATTTATTTTGCCTTTTTGTTTTCCATTTGAAATATTTATTTTAAAATTTAAGAATGTACTTTATAGTTTGATAAAATATTGAGTTGGGTTTTGTTTAGAGGATTTTTGAGGTATTTATATGTATGTAAAGTATAATTAAGGACCTTAGAGTTGGTTATAAAGTCAGAATTATACGCTTTTTCCAGAATATTTATATACTAAGATTTTGAAGATTGACAGGGTTTTGAGTTGGATATAAAATTACGCTTATACTGTTCCAACAACCTGTACAACATTCAAATGCGAAATAAAGCCATATCGAGAATTTGTTTACGTATGGCATTTTCTAAAATTTTACCAAATAAAGCCATATAGTAAAATTGATACAAATTCTAACACTAAAATGAAAAGAATGGTATAAGAATTCGGATACCTAATTCATTCAAAAAATTAATAAGTTCCTAATTTTTTTTAATACACTGTAATAAAACATGTTAAATAATATTATATTTCCATTACGGGGGCTACCGCCCCCGAACCCCCGCTAACTCAATTATTGAAGCTAGATTTTGAATCCAACACTAAAATGAAAAGAATGGTATAAGAATTCGGATACCTCTAATTCATTAAAAAAGTTAATAAGTTTCTAATTTTTTTAATACACTGTAATAAAACATGTTAAATAATATTATATTTCCATTACGGGGGCTACCGCCCCCGAACCCCCGCTAACTCAATTATTGAAGCTAGATTTTGAATCCAACACTAAAATGAAAAGAATGGTATAAGAATTCGGATACCTCTAATTCATTAAAAAAGTTAATAAGTTTCTAATTTTTTTAATACACTGTAATAAAACATGTTAAATAATATTATATTTTCATTGCGGGGCTGCCGGCCCCGAACCCCCGCTAACTCAATTATTGAAACTAGATTTTGAATCCAACACTATGAGAATTCGGCATAGCTATTTCATACAAAAAATAATCAACCCTAATTAATAAATATAAATATTCTGGAAAAGGGGGCAATCCTGCTTTTGAATCCAACTCCAAAATCCCTCCTAATTGAGAATCCCACATATACACATAAATATAAATATTCTGGAAAAAGCGTACAGCCCTGCTTTTGAATCCAACTAACAATCCCACATATACACATATATAAATATTCTGGAAAAAGCGTAAAACCCTGCTTTTGAAACCAACTCTAAAACTCCTTCCTAACTATTTAAATAAAAAAGTTTGGAAAATTAAATTGCTTCTATTTTCACAAATAAAATTACTTCTGATTTTGTAGCCTAAGGGCCTTTCTAATTATATTTTTACATACATATTTAAATAAAAAAAATTTTAAAACTTTGAGGTTGTCACCTCCAAAATCCCTCAAAACAAATTGTCAGAACCAAACTCAATATTGTATCCAAACCTAAAATGCATTCTTACATTTTTAAATTTGCCAAAAAGGCAAAATAAATTTATGACAAATAAAGTATGAAAATGTATTTTTTAATAAAATTGTTGCGTCATTTTTGCATTTATGTTCTCTGGTGGGGCTATTTGTCAACATATGCCATACTTATTATATACCGTTGGAAAGAGTTTTAAGAGACCTTTCTAATGGTATAATAATAATACAGGGGGTTTTTGAAAATTTCACAGTTATAGTAGTTTTTTTGAAAGTTTGATTTTTTTTTTTTTTTTTTTTTAATTTTCACTTTAAATTGCAATATCTTAAAAACGGTAGCACCGATTAATATGAAACCGGATTTATATGAAAGGCAATATCATTCTCTACAATATTTTATGATGTTGGTTCTAGTTTATGGTCTTACAGGAAAAATATAACATTTTAATTAAAATGCTACAAAATCTTAGGAAATTTTTGTAATGCATTTTTCGACCACTAGATGGCGCCATCGCCACTAATGGTATATATATTCGGAAACTTTGAAATATTTAGTACCGTTACGTGATGACGTCATCTTGATAGTTCACAACCCCTTTGCGGAAGTTTTGCCAATCTTGGTACAAGATGAAAAGAATACAAATACGTAGAAGACGTAGAAGAAATTTAATGTGTAGCAGTTAACTGCAAAATAAGGTGGCAAAGGTTCGATATTTACATATGGTTGCGATTTAATAAATTTTTATATCTTTGCTATATACTAGTGGATTTACTTATCTACATCAGCTTTCAAATGAACTTGTTACCCTTATTAATAAGATTTTTAATTATTTTAAACTTTGTATTTAACTTTAAACATTTCTAAAAAATTTTCTAAAACAAAAAATGAATTAAAAAATTTTTTTCGATTTACTTTATTAAATGATTACGTGTCACCTGAAAAGTTTTAAAAGACACTCAACTGAAATTTTATTGTCTGTACATGAATGTTCGGAAAAGAAGTTACTATTCCGATGTGAAATATATGTTCATATCATATACTTTTTTTATACATAGTATATTTTATATAAATTTATGAATTTTTATATTTTCTTAAAGCAAATATCGATTCAAAACATTTGTCATTTCATACATAGTTGTTGAATGCTTTATAGTATGGAATTATTTAAACAAAGAAGAGCTCTAAAAATCACTCTTCGTGTTCTAAAAAGCAATTAATTGTAAATTTATTACCTAGCTTTGGTTGGACAAGAGTGAGTGCTTTAATAAGGGTAAAGTTTTATAGTTCCACAATTTATATTTACGTCCTAAAAAAAATAAAATATTTTGTAATATCACTTGAAAATTGCACTACTTTTATTTACAAGAACGTTAATAATTAATTATTCCAATTTCATTAGATATTTCCCATGTGAAAGTACTTTTACGAAGTTAAAGCTCTTTACAATTATAGAAATTAGTAGGGGAATGTAATTACTAAAATTAAAGTTTTTTTTTAAAGTAATGGAAAAATTATACAATCTTTATAAAGTCTATTGAATAGGAACTCTTAAATTAAAGAAGCCTTGCATTATTCTGACTTATTCATGTTTCCCAATTCTTATGTTAATTCAAGATAAAAGTCAACTTATTTCTCTAAATTAAATGCCTTAAGTATATCTTTCCCACCCTCTGCCATTTCTCCTCCTCAGGTTATACAATCAGTTAAGCCACTATTTAGGTTACGGAGGAACTCATTTTTACAATATATTTTAAGAGTAGTTTTATAGGAGTAGTTGGACATCTTTTCACTCTTACTGGGAATTGAACCCATACCTTTTTCAAAGAAAAGCCTTTTTAACCACTGTGCCACTTAACTGATATAAGAAATTTATTAAATTGCTTTATTAACTATTAAAAAGATTTAAATTTTCATATGTACTCCGAACGAACGATTTAAATTTTCATATGTACTCAAGACGAAATTATATTTTGTATATATATATTATGTAATTTTCTAATTATTATATACGCGAATATTATGCAAATAATCTTTTCTTGTAAAATATTCAACGGAAATTTTTAATTATCATTCTTTGTAAATTGGAAGTAATTACACTGTAAAATTTAAATTTCTTAGAATTTTAAAATTTTTGATTGAAATGTTTTGAAAATGATGTTTGAAAAAGACTTTCATTTACTTATGAATATTATGTAATTGGTGTATAAAAGAAACACTATACCCTTTCTCTCCTCTACTTTAATGCTAATAGAAAAACTTATATTAGAACAAATATTGAAAACTAGAAAAACCTCGAAGTACTTTTATAAAAAATTTAATATAAAACTATCACCCTTTTTTCTTCACCTTTTATAGGAGTGTACACCTGTGATTTTCATACACCTGTGTTTTTTCACTCTTAATTCAATAATATATACTTTCAACTCAATTACTTTTGTTTTAACTTAATACAAACGTCAAGTAAATTTATGGCATGCAATTTTGCATTATTGTAACATAGTAACATATACACAACAAATTAAAATTTTGCATACATTCAGGGGTAAATATCAAAAACATAAAATTTTTTTCTATAATGTATAAAAAAGTCTGTAATATATTTTATTCCAAATTATTTGTGAATTTTATATTATAAAGTTTTAAACTATTTATTTCGTACGAAAATTTTAAATTAAGTTTCAGGAAAAATATTAAATTTAGGATCATAAATTAACTGTCAAATTTCGTATCTGTCAAAAGATAGCAACACGATCACACTCAACAACTTCAAAAAACAAATTCAAAACTGAAAAACATCAAAATACAAATTAAATCCGATTTCATTAAATAACGTGTAATAAGTACAATATTGTACTACAATTACATGCGGCAAACCATATAAAATAAAATTATAAATAATTAAAATAAATCATTTATAGCTCTAGACTTACTAAAAGGGTATCCTAAATATACCATTACGTTTGTGACGCATAGAGAAGGAGGGGGTAGATATATACACTCAATTGTATAGATCTGATCAGAATCGAAAAATAAATCAGCTATGTATGTCCGTCATCACGATAGCTCAAAAAATAAAAGTGCTAGAATTTTGAAATTTTTCCAAAAGTAGTTTAGTTTTATGAACAAGTTCCTGCAAAATTTGGTTGGTCTACTGTAGTGGGTTCGAGTAGCTGCCATACAATTCCTTCTTTTATATGAGCATTACTCTACACCTAATAAAGGTGTGTATTTAAAATTTTACCAAAAGTAATTAACGCGGTGATATAATGTTTTTATTACGGTCATACGGGTATCCCAGAGTTGACACAGTTTACTCTACCACACTCTTCCTCGTTTTCATTTAAAACTAAATTTTAAAATATAATTGTACATTTATTGAAATTTGACACATTCTAACATTAATTACTCATTAATTATTTACTGTTATAAATAAGCGAATCTTTTCTTTGTACATATTTTACAAACTTAATTAAAAAGTTACCATATTGCTCATAGTTTATTTGTAAAAGATTTTATCCAAATTCAAACGTCATTCAATAATATGAAGTTAAAATTTTCTATATACAAAATGTATATAACAGTTTAAAAGTATGATTGAAAATTTACCATTAAAGCGATATAAATCAATATTATAAGTTTTAATATCGTGTCTACCTTCATTAACACGACATATTAAAGTTGTTCAAAGAAATGAAAATTAAAGTTTATTATAAAATATATAATAAAATTTTACAAATACAATGTACAGAATAAATATTGAAAATTAAACAATGAAAGTTTTTATATAAAATCTAAAATAAAACGGGAGTTAATTGCTCTTGAATTTTTCGTACAAACAAATGTTGCAACAATCCAAGTAATATTGAATAATGGTACCATATGGATAACATTTACTTGGTTTACGATTTACCTTGGTCAAAATATATTTGAGAGTTTTATCTTGTTCACTTTTTCTATATAATACTGAAATTTGATTGAAATTTTTTTGGATTCGGAAGCATTGGTTGAACCCGTGTTGAATAAAATGACTATGTCTAAAGGATAGATGGTGTTGCCAGCTTTCAAAAAATATATATTCCTTATGGGGCATAGTGTCCTTTAAAGAAAAAGACATTTAAAGATATCCTTGTAATTTGCGTCTGTTTGTAAATAAACTGTTATATCTGGCAATCTGTTAAATATATTCATATTCAATTCTGCTTTCTAGTAACGATAGTATTGCAGAATTTCGAAATATTTGACTTTAAGAGAAATATATTAAACCGTTTTCTTTTTTTATGTTTTGCTATGTATGTCCGTCCGTCTGTCCGTCCGTCCGTCCGCACGATAATTCAAAAACTAAAGGAGCTAGAATCGTGAAATTTTCGGAAAATCGTTTATTTGCAATAGCCGTCATCGCTATTTAAATCCAGCCATTTTAGTCAATGGGTTCTGGTGCCTGCCATACAACTTATTTTTTTATATGAGAATTACTCTGTACCTGTTACAGCTACGTGTCTGAAATTTTGCCAAAAGTAGTTCAGTTTTATGGCCAAAGTTTTTGCAAAATTTGGTTAGTCTGTTGCAGTGAGTTCGAGTAGCTGCCATACAACTTCTTATTTATGAGCATTACCCTATACCTATTAAAGCTGGGTGTCTGAAATTTTGCCAAAAATTGTTTAGTGTAATGGCCAAAATTACTGCAAAATTTGGTTTGTCTACTGCAAAGGGTTCGAGTAGCTGCCATACAACTTCTTATTTTATATGAGCATTACTCTATACCTATTGAAGTTGGGTGTCTGAAATTTTGCCAAAAATAGTTTAGTGTAATGGCCAGAGTTACTGCAAAATTTGGTTGGTCTACTACAGACGGTTCGAGTAGCTGCCATACAACTTCTTCTTTTATATGAGCGTTACAAAACACTTAATAAAGCTGGTATGTTTGAAATTTTCCCAAAAGTAATTAATGTTTATATAATAATGATATAATGTTTATATAACGGTCATACGGGTATCCTAGAGTTGACACAGTCTACTTTACTACACTCTTCCTCGTTTTAGTATATCTTTAATAACATTCCATAGAAATTTTAAACAAAGTGTCTGCTGTAAAAAAATTTAAAAATTCTTTGTTTTCATAAAAATGTCGTATTTTATCCTGTTTTTGTTGAACAGGTGTTTTTAACAGATGTGATTGTAACTTATTCGAAATAAATTTCTTTTTTAAATTAATTCTTATTTGTTCAGCTAATATTTAAAATCACCAATTTCAGTCCTTTCCACTCTAAGGCAATCTGAGTTCATTAGCATAATCATTTAGTTAATAATTAGGTTAAATCAAATATCAAAAAATTGAACAAGTTTAATTATAAAAGGATAGTTTGTTTGAACTTTCAAAATTTTTTAATTTTTAGAGCTATTAAAAATTAGTATGTATAAGTGAGTCATTTTAATTTTAATTTCTATAAATGTCGTCTATTCTAAAAATAAATATTACTTTAACATTGGAAAAAACAAGTTATATATAAAAAATTTAAAATCAAAACAAACAATGTAACATGGTAAACTATTGTATAAGGTTTCAAATGGTGCACATTTCACAAGATGATGATAGGATTTAAAAGATGCCCAAATTTTTATATGATTGAAAGTAACTGTAAAGTTTGAAGAGTAGGTTTGATTCAGATTTTTTTTTTAACTGGCAGCTATACGTGTTAACTGTTCGTATTATGATTAAGGTCAATATAAACTAGATCGGCACAGTGACGACGCAGTGCAGACTAAACAGCCTTACTATATGTTTGCATGTCCGAACAGGGGGAAATATTATATTCCTATTAGAACTGATCAAATTATCCACATACAATGAACATTAGATAGTACTACGCCTTATAAAATGTAGAAAATATCTTTCTAATAGAATACAGTTCTATTTTATTTATATTGTAATAATTTCGTATTTGAGTTATATGGTACTCTATATCTGTGAGTTATATTATTCAATTAAATTATTTTTTTACATTTGTTTATATTGTTATATTAATGTGTTTTTTTATTAAATATATATAATTAATAATTATTGATTAAGCCATTAATTTGAACCCAATGGCGAATATTAGTTGAATCGAGTCGAAACCAGATAAAAGCATTTGTTTATTTTCACTAGGATTCGAGTCCGGGCCAATCGCATGAAACGTGGGCACTTTAACCATTGTGCCACCTAGCCGTTAAAATTAGTTAATTTTCAAGCTTTTAAAATTTTTTCACTGGATATTAGCACATATGTAGTATATTTTCAGAATGTTTTCCAAACAGGGGTTACTTCGACTCTTTCATATGCTGCTCTTTATACTTGATAAACTAAATTTTGAAATGGGCAGACCTTCACAAATTCTATATTATAATTTATGAAACTATTTCACATTTCTACAAGAATGTAAGTTTGTCCGAAATCATTATTCTTGAACCATATAGGAAGTTTGTAAACTGAGACAAAAAGACAGATGGAAGGAATGCCATTGTTCAATTAATAAGCACATTTTTGTAAAACATTTCCATAATATCCATAAAAGAAAGGTCATGATTTTATTCTTTAGCCAAAAATAAATATAATTTATTAGATACATATATAAAAACATACATATGTAGTTTTAGTTATTTTAATATCAAATACTACGATAATTATATCGGTTATTAAAAAATTTATAAAAATATTAAAAAAATTCTATTTAAACAATTTCTTACACATTTTTTTCGAATGCTTTAGTCCTGAATTCTTATACAAGTAATACAAATTTCTACACATGTATTATATATATATATATTGTAAAATGTATCTGAAATACAAGAAATTAGAAATTTGTATTTAAAGAAAATTAAAAATTTAGGAAAAGTTAAAAAAATAACTTGTAAAAGGATTGGGTAAAAGGATATTGATAAAGATTTCCGTTAAAATTTGAACTTTAGAAAAATGTAAAAGTCTAAATCTTATCAGTTACTCCTGCCAATTCAACTCGAAGAGTCTTGAAAAGGGGGATACTTTAGGTTTGTCTAACAAAAATGTCCGAACTATAATTATTAATTTTATTTCAAATGAACTTTTCTGCAAATACTTTAAGCAAATTATTGGTACTATATTCCAATTAGAGGCACCTCCGCATACTTTTTAAAATCTCAAAACTTTTAAAATCAAAAATCCCAGACCCCTATAATCCCAAATTTCAAAACACCAAAATTCAAAGATTTAAAAAGGTAGGTTTCAATCAAATTTATTAAGCAAAGGTTGACCTCTGTTCTTGACATATGTAAAAAAATTGGAAGCATTATTTTCAGAGTTGGTTAAAAATCAGGGTTACACGATTTTTGCAGGATTTATTCTCTAACCTATAGTACGCCCATACTTGAGAATAGACCTAGTAATTTTGAATTTTGTGATAAAGTTTAAAATTTTAAGAATTTTGTTATTACAATATTTCTTTGGGGCTTCCTAAAATTTTATTATAATTACATACAATTGTCTTGCCTTTCAATTAATATTCTTTTTTTAATATTGTGTTCCGGTAAAATGTATTTTGGCACGTTTTATATAATTCATGCTTATTATATAATATTATTGTATAAAATCCAAATGGGAAATATTAGACAACTTTAATATATTCTAACACATTAGTAATATTAAACTTTTACTAAAATTCCCATTTTCAATTAATACTGTTCCGATAATTTGAAACCGAAAAAATCCATAAAATAATTTTGGATAATTTTTCCGTATATTAAATTTCAATTTAAGCACGTTTTTCGAACTTGGATGAAACGAATACCACATATTGTAAATAAGTATTTTATTTTATTTTTTTAAATATACTGCCGGATCTTTGCAATTTTTTAGAATAAGAAAAATAGAGAAATTTTTTTAATTTTTACGCTTTCGAAACAAAGTCGTACAGACCGATATTCTTACTATCAATAATGGGTTGACCGTTTAAAAAATTAATACTAAAAAGTTTGAAGCCTATAATTGAAGAAAAAACCTAATTACATACTATCAATTTGGAAACCACTCTACAATAGAACAAATACACAGAAAATATTGTAGAAAAAGTGTTATAGAGAAGAAACAAATATGCTCGTCAATCTTTTTAGACGTAGCTCAGGCTTTGATAAAGTCTAGCACGCAGGTCTAACAATTATGCTGAGAACATTACTACGGCCACCGTATGTTAGAATACTAGAATCATACATTTCGCATCCAGCTAAAATCATTTTAAAAAATATAAACGTATCGTTCCCATGCTCTGCTAATAATTAGGAATGGCACTAGATGTCAAACTAACTATAAGAAAGTGATATTAAGTTAGTTTGATACAAGTTAGTTTCAAGTTATAAAACCTATATGGCTGCATGGTATATAACTTTGGGCTTGTGCCATGCAAAACAAATTACAACTCTTTCAATATAAAGTTATGCGCAACATAGTTAATGCTCCTTAGTATGTACGTAATAAGGATTTACTTCGAGATTTAAATATCCTTAAAGCTATAAAATAAAGTAAAAATTGCTAAAAAAAACATCAAGCACGTCTAGAAAGGCACATAAATGGTGAAGCAGCTCACATCCACGTAACTTGATTTACTACTACAAGGAGGCTTATATTACGAGGCTTCTATGATTAGCAAATAAAATATTCATTTCCTGAAAGGAATCCCATAGGTTTCTAACAAATTAAAATAATATGTTAGACAAGAATTAATAGTTAGTCCGGTGTGACTATTTTTAAGACGTCAATCTTTTTCAGATGTCTTTTTAAGGTTAAAGAAACGATGTGCCAATATTGGAATAAGGCAGAAAAAAAAAGATCTAGCTCATAAAGTTTCAAATTTCAAGTTCCTAACTTAAACCGTTTAACAGATATTAGAATGTCAAGAATATTGAAGTATCGTATGGCAAATTAAAAGTTAAATAAAGGTAAATTAAAGTATCGTATGGCAATACTATGCATTTGTACTATATGTATTTATAAAGCTTACAAAAAACAACTATATTTGGGCGTCCCCAAATTGAAAATATTCGTTATAGAACTTTTGTTATACCAATTAAAATTTAGGCCTTCTTCGGAACTTGAAGGGCTGTAGCTCGTTAACAGATGCGACTACAGAAAATATGAAGTACTTCCAAGAAATTAACTTTTTTCAATACCTAGTTAAAATTTCTTTTCTTTATTTCAAATGGTGTAAAAGTTTTGTAAGCATGTGGACGGTTTCAAGTTACAGTACACTATATAGACATTTCCAAATTATACATGAAAATTTGTAATAAGATTACAACCAACAACCAAAAACTTTTTCCACTAAAATATATAGTAAAAAAATCTAATGGAGTTTTATATATAGTTGTTATATAAATATAAATTTTTTTGATTTAAATCAAAACCATTCAACAAAAACGTCAATCATAGAA
The DNA here is from genome assembly GCA_963082915.1 of Dolichopus griseipennis. Taxonomy (NCBI): domain Eukaryota; kingdom Metazoa; phylum Arthropoda; class Insecta; order Diptera; family Dolichopodidae; genus Dolichopus; species Dolichopus griseipennis. Next base: position 323,671,042 of record OY720441.1, read on the forward strand.
TTGATAGTTTCTAGAAAAGGATTATGTATACATGCCTTGTATTCAATATAAATACATATATATATAAACCGGTACTATTTTACCTAAATTTAGACATTTAAGTACAAAAGAAAATCAAATAAATGAACATCACGTTGTAAAACACGAGACTTGTGCGCTATTATTACTTTTTCTTATATGAATATTGTTTTTTTTTCTATTTGTATTTATTTATTTATGTACAGTCTTACATACAATGTGATAATTGAGTGAATCTTACCTTTTCAATTTGGCAGTTAAATTGGATATTCTTCCGGAGAGGGGTTGAGAGATCAATCAAGATATCAAGATGACGTCATCACATAACGGTACTATATATCTCAAAGTTTCTGAATATATATATTATTAGTGTCGATGACGCCATCTGGTGGTCGAAAAATGCATTACAAAATTTTCTTAAGATTTTGTAGGATTTTAATTAAACCGTTATATTTTTCCTGTATGACAGTAAGCTGGAACCATTTTCTACAATATTGTAGAGCATGATATTGTCTTTTATATACATCTTGTTTCACCTGAATTGATGCTACGGTTTTTGAGATATTGCAGTTTCAAGTGAAAATTTAAAAAAAAAAAAAAAAATTTCAAACTTTAAAAAAAATTACTATAAGTATGAAATTTTCAAAAACACCCTGTGATATTATTATACCATTAGAAAGGTCTCTTTACACTCTACGGTATATAATAAGTATGGGATATGTTGATAAATAGCCTCACCAGAGAACATAAATGTAAAAATGACACAACAATTCTAATAAAAAATAAATTTTCATATATTATTTCTCATAAATTTATTTTGCCTTTTTGTTTTCTAGTTGAAATATGTATTTAAAAATGTAAGAATGCACTTTAGAGTTTGATACAATATTAAGTTGGGTTTAAGTAATTTATTTGGAGGGATTCTGGAGGTGGCAACCCCATAGTTTTAAAATTTTTGTTGTTGAAATATGTATGTAAAACTATAATTAGAAAGCACCTTAGAGTTGGCAACAAAATCAGAATTATGCGCTTTTTCCAGAATATTTATATACATATATATTCTCAAAAATTCTGTATTAGGAGGGATTTTAGAGTTGGATTCAAAATCAGGATTGCCGCTTTTTCCAGATTATTTCTATATGCATATCCAATATTAGAAGAGATTTTAGAGTTAGATTCTTAATGAAGATTGCCACTTTTTTCAGAATATTTATATGTCTTCAATATATATGTACGTTAGTTCCTGAATCAGGAGGGATTTTATAGTTAGTTTAAAATTTTTGATAGCAGATAAGGTTTATAATTAGATAACCTTTATAGTAAATGGAAAAATCTTATCAAAGCATTCAAAACTTAGCGGAATGTCGTAATACTTAGTGTCTGAAAAAAAAACTACTAAAATATAACTATAGATTAGTTTAATTTTTTTTTTTTAAATTTCTACTTAAAACTGTAATATCTCAAAAACGGTAGCACCGATTCAGATGAAGCAAGATGTATATTAAAGACAATATCATGCTCTACAATATTGAAGATTTTGGTTCCAGTGTATAAATAAAATACTACAAAATCCTAGGAAAATTTTGTAATGCATTTTTCCACCACTAGATGGCACCATCGCCACTAATAATTTATATATTCGGAAACTTTGAGATATATAGTACCGTTATGTGATGACGTCATCTTGATAGCTCACAACCCCTTTCCGGAAGTATATCCGTTAAATTTATTTTATATTATTATATAAACTATAACGATATCAATTATAAATTTTATTTGTTTAAGTAGATATGATCTGAAACTTTTCGATTAAAATCCGCCACTTTAATCACAGAGCTAACTGTCAGACTCCTACTTGTATTTTTAACCACTTTTAGACGATTTTGAGAAATACTATGATAAAATTTAATCAGTGGTACTATGTATATGAACAGATCCTTAAATTTTATTTACGTAAGTTAAATACTTATACATACATTTATAAATATAATTGTAAGTTACCTGAACATGTGATATGTTTTGCAATTTTTCGATTTGTTGATTCAAAAAAAAAAAGAAATATAAAGAGAAGACTAAGAAATAAATTGCACTAATATTTTTATTTTCAACACTCTTTTATTTAGAAATCATTTGAGTTTTTTCCTTTTTTATTTTTATTTCTATTTTGTTTTTGTTTTTCCTATTTTTGTTTTTTTTTAATTTCTAAAATTACATTTTGACTTTTCTATTTGAAGTGACGCGATTTTACAACCGATTACAATAGAACTAACCACAGTACTACTTTGTTGAATTAATTCAAATAATTTTAATATTTTTTTATTTATTTTTTTGTTGTTGTTTTTTATTATGAATCCTGCACGTAACATAGCTTTTCATCTTCTGTTTCATTTGTTCATTATATTGTATAGTGTCCTGTTGTTCATTTTTAGGTTTTTATTCCTTTTGGAAACGTGATTTAAGAACATACGACACAAAGCCATAATGGTTTTAACAATCTGTCTGGATGCAATAACGTCCACAACAACAGGGCCTAATAAGTCTGCCACTCGAATTTCAAAAAAAAATGTTGTAACTCGAATTTTGTATCCTACTCGTAATCCTTATCGTTTGCCATCCGATTTGCTTTTTTATGCGTATGTCAGTTAACAACAAAGCATTTAAAATAATTGAGCTTACGTACTGCACCCAATCCCAGAATATCGCTTATTGAAAAATACATTGAAAAAGGGTAACCTCTGTTGTTATTTCTCACTGCAAGCCTACTCCTAATTTATCCGTTTCCATACATATGTAATTCAAAAAGAATTCCGATCTTAATATCAACCGCACTGAATAAATTATTGGACCTATTGAAATTTTTTGGAAATAAATCAGTTTTAAAGAAATTAGAACTGCCACTACTATAAAACTCTGTCGCCTTCCTAATTCATAATTTTCTGTACATATATATTTATATAGATAATCTGGAAAAAGAGTAACACAAATACTGATTTTGAATTCACCTCTGTTGTAGTTTTCTATGGAAGATCTGCAATCCTAACACGTAGACCTTGCACGTCTTTTTGCATCCCACTTCCATTGTTGTTTGTTGTTGTTGTTTGTTTTGGAGGATTACATGTGCCATCCAAACACATATTTCTTGCAGCCCGTTTGCATCCCACTTCTAATACTTTCTATTAATTTGTAAATAATATTATTTTATTCTATTTATGCCATATATTTTTATATTTAAAATATATTTGGTTACCAAGGGGATTTGTAAAGAAATATTATTTTTAGTAAGCCAAATGCTAACACACTTACCTACCAAGGCCTCACTGAATCCAACTCTACTTCATTTTTTTTCTAAATAGTAGGTTTAAAATTGGCAATAAAGCCAATTGAGAAATAAATTTGGAAATAACGTCTTATTGCCATAGGATTTATTCCACCCCGCTTATATTAAGAGGATAAAAAGCCATTAAAAAATCGAAGGCTTTTTTCGATAACCTATATGAGATATAAAGCTTCAAAGATTCAGCGATTTAATTCGAAAATATCAAGCCATTATGAGTAAAGTCTTATGTCATATGGCCTTTAATCATGTCACCACTTATAACTTTATTTTATTTTTGTTTGATTCTATGAAAAAAATGTAAAAGGTCATTGAATATTTTATTAAAACTAAATTTTTAATAGTGTTGAATTTAAAATATATTTATATTATAGTTTATATAATAATAGATTTTTTTAAATAAATTAGAAAAAATTAAAGTAAAGGTAAAGTTAATTTCTCTAGAATCATAAGAAACTTGTACAAAATTAAACTTGAAATTTTTATGTAACAAGTAAAGTAAATGGAAGCCTAATAAACTACTAAATACGTCAATCATATTATATAGTTTTATGAATGATGAATAAAATGTAAATTAATTCTTAAGTCAAAACAATAAAATATATATAGGGAATCAATGTTTAATAAAGTTTGAATTTCATTTTGTATAACCTTATGAATGTAATATTGAATTATTATTATTGAGAGTCAAGGTTATGTGAAAGGTGCTGTCTTTTTCTAACCGAACATATGCTGCGAGTAGCAGTTGATTTCGAATTGTCAATTATTCAAATTATTTTCTTGTGTAATTAGCTGGGTTTTAAAATTTTTATGACAGCTCCCCAAAAATGATGCCTTAACATTTTTAAACTTCATAAAATTAGCCTATAATATAACTTACCGTGCTGATGAGTGTGTATTTTTTATCCTCCCAGTCTTATTAGTTTTGAAGTATTCATATTTGGTTCAAAAAGTTTTTTATTAAATAAATAAAGAGAAAATTACTGACTGCTAGGGCTAGGTAAATGTAAATTAACAAGATATAATAAAGTGTTAATTTACAACCAAGTAATTAAACCTATATGGTTATATGGCATTCAACTTTGGGGTTGTGCCAAGCAAACGCATATTAAAACAAGTGATGAAAAAAAACCAAGGGTTTTTAAAAAAGCACATTTTCAAAATTATATTGTATTACATACTGAGTTTAACTTTGGAAATATTTACTTGGAAATAGTTACTACTGACTTATAAAATTTACTGTTAACAGTAAATTTTTTATTTAAAAGTTGTTATAGCCCTTCAATGGGGAAGGTTGCCAAATTTCTCAAGTCTCTAACTTCAACTTCCCTCCCCCCCCTCCCCTCATCCTCTAGTTTTTTAAGTTCTAGGAATTAAATTGTGAATTACACAAAAATATGGAATTTTACTTAGAATTTTATTATCTAAGCAAAAATGGGTAAAACTAAGAGACACTTTCTTCAATTTAAGGAACCCCTTTTTAATTTAAGAAAAACCTTTAACATATGTTAAAATATAATGTTGGACCTTTAAATTTTGTATACTAATAAAAAACGAGGAAGAGTGTAGTAGAGTAGACTGTGTCAACTCTGGGATACCCGTATGACCGTAACATATACATTATATCATCCGGTTAATTACTTTTGGCAAAATTTCAAACATTCAGCTTTATTAGAGTAATGCTCATATAAAAGAAGAAGTTGTATGGCAGCTACTCGAACCCTTTGCAGTAGACCAACAAAATTTTGCAGTAACCTTGGCCATTACACTAAACTGTTTTTGGCAAAATTTCAGACACCCAGCTTCATTTGGTGTAGTGTAAAGCTCATATAAAAGAAGGAGTTGTATGGCAGCTACTCGAACCCTTTGCAGTAGACCAACCAAATTTTGCAGTAACTTTGGCCATTATAATAAACTACTTTTGGCAAAATTTCAGACACGCAGCTGTAATAGGTACACAGTAATGCTCATATAAAAAAAGAAGTTGTATGGCAGCTACCCTAACCCATGGACCAAAATGGCTGGATTTAAATAGCGATGACGGCTATTGCAAAAAAACAAATTTGCGAAAATTTCAAGATCCTAGCTCCTTTAGTTTTTGAGTTATCGTGCGGACGGACGGACGGACAGACGGACGGACGGACATACATAGCTAAATCGATTTATTTTTCGATTCTGATCCGATCCATACACTTGAGGCTATATCTACCCCCCCTCCTTCTCTGCGTCACAAACGTAATGGCAAATTTATTATACCCTTGGACTATATAGTCATACGGGTATAAAAATTGGACAGGTATTCAAGTTACAGGTGCTTAAAAATAGCATAATTTCCATTTTCGGGCCCTTATAGCTCCTAAACAGGGGGCTTGACAAAAAAATTTTGTTAACTGACTCCTACTATTTTTTTAGGGTCTAACTTCTCCCAAAATTTCAAGATCCTAGCTTGAACCGTTTAGAAGATATGTAGGGCCAAAAATTTTGCAAAAATTGAGTTTTATATAATGGTAAATTTTAGTACCGTATGGCAACCCTATACATTTAAGCGACATATTTTTGTAAAGCCTATAAAAGCAGCTCTCCAATACCGTTTTTCGATTGAAAATTAACCTAACAGAACTTTTGTTATATCAATTTAAATATAGGGCTTTTTTGGAACTTTCAGGGGCTGTAACTTCGTCACCCTTCAAAATTAAGAAAAACCTTTGACACATGTTGAAATATAATTATAGAGCTTTAAATTTTGTCTATCACTAAAAAAAAATTTGGACAGGTATTCAAGTTACAGGTGTTTAAAAATAGCAAAATTTCAATTTTCAAGCCCTTATAGCTCCTAAATAGGGGGCTTGACAAAAAAATTTTGTTTACCGACTCCTACTAATTTCTGAATATCTAAATCCTCCCAAAATTTCAAGACCCTAGCTTGAACCGTTCAGAAGATATGTGTGACCAAAAATTTTGCGAAAATCGAGTTTTGCGTAATGTTAAATTTTAGTACCGTATGGCAACCCTAAACATTTGTCTTGTAAAAATTTATAAAGTTTATGAAACCAGCTATCATTTTCCGTTTTCAGATTGAAAATATATGTAACAGAACTCTTGTTATAACAATTTAAATATAGGGCTTTTTCCAACTTTGGGGGGCTGTAGCCCCGTAACAGGTAGGGCTACAGAAAAAAATTCTTCTACGAAATTATTTTTTTTGCAAAAACTACCCATGGTTAAAATTTCTTTTCTCTATTTCAAACGGTGTAAAAGTTTTTGTAAACATACGGACGGACGGACGGACGGACAGAGTGAAGCTATATAGGCACATTTTTACAAAATTTTTTGAAAATGTGCTAAAAATATAAACCTTTGAGAATAAAGTCCTACGTAATATAATAAGTGCTCCCTGGTATGTACGTAATAGTGACCTTCATAGAGATTTACAAAATCCCAAGCTATAGATGAAATAAGTAGATATGCCATAAAGCATAAAGCTCGTCTAGAAGGGCATATAAATATTGAAGCTGCTCAATCAATAAATAATCAAATTATTACAGGAAGGCTTGAAAGAAAAGGACCTTTAGATAATATAGTATAAAGTACAGATTTCCTAAGGGAAAGTACACAAAACCTATACTCAAACCAAAGATAGAAAAAAAATAATGGTTGGTCAGTTTGACTAGTTTTAATAAGGGAGAGGGTGTGGTTTAGTCGGTAAGAATCCGGCATACACTTCTGCTTCGGGGCAGTTTGTATCTTTTGAAGATACCCACCAATCCACGTAAAATAAAAAAAATAAAAATTAAATACATTTTAAATGAACTTATGGCGTTAGTTCTCAATTTTATTTTTAACCTTTCAAAATATTCTTCTTATTTTGTTTGTCCATTTTAAAATCGAAATTCAATTTATATTGCAGAATAGACTGATACAAATTCATCTGAATACAAAAATTAACTTTTTATAACCACACTTAGATCATATTTAATGCAATTACATCTAAAAAAGCAATAGTTAAATAAAATTTTGAAGAGCCATCTATAATAAAATTTTCAAAATTAAATACTTCAAAAAATTATATTATCCAACTTTTAATAAAAATTGTATTGTGGGTGTTTTTCTCATTTCATGCAAATCCATTCTATATTTAGAAACTGTGCATTTATAGAGAAATTTTTCAATTATAATATGTACAACTTTTACTTATACTGTCATTTAGGATAATTGTAATTCTAACAAATACATGACGCAAAATTCAGATGATATAACATACATTTATAATCCATTAGTACGAACATTAATTTTATATAAAGTATAGCAATAAAAAAAATTAATTCTGTTTTTGACATGTAGTTTATATAATAGAAAATGTATATAAATATTGGTGTATATACAATTAATTTATTTTTCGTTGAACACAATCTTATTTATGTTTTTTATTTTTAGAAATCTCATTTTCGTGTGGATCCTGGTTTGAATTTTTTTTTTAGGCGTGCATTGTAGGGCTGAAAATTGTTTGTAGTATTACTAGTTTACAGTATCTGATCAAAGGCTTTAATAAAAAGCGGAAGGTCTCAGGTTCAAACCTCGGTCAGATCATAGCTAATAAAAAAATGTCGTAAAACTGTATAATTATATCGAAATATAAAATAATATTATATTAAAAATATATAAATAACTCTAGTGCAAGACAAATAGCGCTCAAAATTAACATTTGCGTATTCAAAATCTTATATACTAGCTACAGTCGAGTAAATAACGGCTAAGTGAATATAATGAGTAGAGAAGCTAAAGGCTAGTTTAAATAGACTTGGTGAATGCCCTAATACTCCTTTATGGAGTTGAAAAGGAATAAAAAAAAACTAGTTTACAGTAATTAGATTAAGTGCTACGATATAAATGCCCGAATCCCGTATTCTTCCCTCTTCTTAAAACTTCTCATATAGCCCATTTCAATTTATGAATCAATTTTTAAATTAAATTGAATATTTTAATGTCCTGAATTCCAGAGAAGCCACATCAGAGCATTCTTCTTTTTTTTGGATTCTTTTAGACAAAAACCAAAGTATGTATTTAAATATTTCGAACTTCAAACGATCCTGTTAAATTTCAAGGATTCAGTCTCTTCTCTTAGATTAATGGGACCAATTTTCAACATTAGAGTTTCTATGTAATTGCGCCCTAATAAAAATTTACAAATGTAAAACATTCTAATATTTTAATAATAACTTACTATTTTCACATGAATTTGGTACTTTTTCTAATGAATTTTGTCTTTTTCCAAATAAATTTAGTCTTTTTTCAAATTCAATTCAGAAATCTTCAAATTAACTTTTTACAAACCAATTTGGTCTTTTTTTAAAAAACACTAAGACGTACTAAGAGAACAAAACATAGGTCGTAACATAACATGGGTCATTGCATAATACGGATGCTATATCCTGACCTGAAAAGTGGAATTAGTTAATATTTGTTTACTTTTACCTAAGTCCAGGGATATTTAAGTAAGTTACAGAATCTAGAAATATTGGTAGCGCTGAACTGGAACAAACCCAGAACGGTTCGAATTGACAACAAATTTAAATAATGCCTACAAATCAGACAAAATTTAAACTTCTTAAAAATTAAAATATCCTCGGATTGCAGTGCCTTGTCGGTTATCGTTCCCCCCTATTATAAGTTCAGTAACATTTTTTAAAAATTATATTTCTCAGAAAAATTGGAGAATTTAATTGGTTGTTATGGTTAAAAATTTAAAATTCGATTTTATGAATAGGTCTCTGAAATTATTTTTAAGATATGTATACATCTATATAAATATATAAATGACCACCCAAAAAATCACAATATATATGTATATGCTATGGTAAAAATAAATATATTTATATTTTTAAAAAAAGGCTATTAACAGAAACAATTATAATTATGTATAAAAAAAAAATATTTTGTTTTTTATTTTCTAGCGTGAGGGTAATTCATAAATCTTAAGTCAAAGTCAAGAAATTTTCAACAACCACGCTATTTAATAGTAAGAGTGTATACAATTAAAACAAAACACAAACATGAGTTTTCTTTTGTGAATACTTTAAAGTTTATTCAAAAATCATATTTACTGAATTTCACATGATTTAATATTTAAAAACATTTTTAGTATTACTTGCAATTACATTGCTAAAATTAGGATTCAGCATGCAAGGAACTATATAATTATTAACCCTGCCGGCTAAAAAATTTTCCAAGTATCTAATTAAAAAATGTAACCCTGAATACATAAGTGTTCTTTGTAAATTTTTCATTTATTTTAAGAATGTTTGATATATTTTTAAAATATTTTTATTTTGCAATAAAAAATGCAGTGCGTTATTTTAAATTTTAAAATTTATCTTTTGTATAGAATAATTATTACCCCATAATATTTATGTATTTCAATAGTTCTAAACTTATTCCCAATTTGAAATATCTTTTTTTCTGATGAGGATCACATGTGTACACTGCAATCTAAAGACCCATTGTACAATTATTGTCTCTTTATAAAAATCCAATTTATACAAACCCAAGATATTGTTGGAGATCATTTTGGTCATATATCATCATTGACAAGACATCTCATTCCTCGATGTGTATTCTTCTTAAGAGTACCAGAGTCAATGCTCTGTTGTTCCATTGTAATTTAGAAAGGCACGACATCTGTCGTTTTCAATCTTGTTTCATTTTATTCGAGTAGGTTCCTAGTGGGTTAAAACGGTTTGAAACCTACAAAAATTCTGATATCCTTTGTGCAGTATTTAAATAGTTTACATACTTCTACACTTACTTCTTTGCAAACTAAGAGATATGATCACAGATATAGCTTTGAGAATCAAGCAATTGATATATAAGACCTCGTCCTATTACTGTGCATTTTTTGTGAACTTTCACGTTTTATTTTATAAATCTAAAATTTTATTTGACCTATATTCCATCAAATTCAAAGGGGAGCGTGTCATATGTCTATTGTATTTCATTTATCCGTAGTATACTTTCTTCTATATTTCTTTCAATGTTCAGTCAAATGAAATGCAACCATGTGATAGTATCCCAATACAAAGATATAAGAATATAATGGCTCGATGGCACAGTTCTTAAAGTACCAATTGTTTTTAATTGAGACGCCCGAATTCAAATCCCAGTTTTGAATCCGGGCGTCTACAACATATTATGGTTTTTGACTAGACTCAGCTACCATTTGTCATCCGGTTCAAATTAAGGGCATAACCAATAATTAATAATTATATAACTTAGGATATAATAATATAAACAAATAATTTAATTGAATAATATAACTCGCAGATATAGAAATTTCTTATAATTCAAATATAAAATTATTACAATATATAACAAATAAAATTGAATATATTAAAAATCTAAGACGTTTTTACAAGTTATAAAGTACTATCTCATGTTTAAATTACATGTTGAGTTCTTTAAGACTAATTATAATAATAAGAATATAAAATGTCACTCCTGTTCCACCATGTATTTATGGTACAATCTTGATAGTTGAACAGCTATCTAATATTTCATTCAATATTTCAAAATTGAAGAATTAACATTATCCCATCAAACTCGATGTAAGCACAAGCTTTAGATCAAATATTAAGCAAACTCTAAACTCATAAACTCATAAAATAAAGTCCCATAGAACTTTTCTGCAACTAATAAGGTATTGATGAATGTAGAGAACAAAATAATAGTGTCAACTGTAGACCCCTTGCTAATCACTTGTAATTCAAATTGTTTTTTATACAACAAAATATTTTAATAATTCAGGCTGCCCTATGCTTTTGTATCTACCTCTAAAACCCCTCTTAATTTTTTCATACACAATATGTCAGCAACAAAGCATTTAATTTGGCGAATTTTTTCTATTCTTTTGGGGACTTTTATAAAAAGCGTTCAAGATACGGATTTTTTTACATTTTTGTTCAGAGGACTTTTTTAATACAGCCCTTATATTTATTTTCAAATTCTTGCAAATAAATATTGTAAGATAAGCTAAATACAATTTTATTGAAAACTAATAAAATATTAGCAAATTCACTTTTAAAATAACTACAAATTCTACTTAAATATTATCATATATGTATATGTACTACAACATATTAGGGTTAAATTTTACTAAAAATAAATCTGTTAACTAAATTATTCCAATTTTTTTTTAAATTCAATTTCTGGTCATTCCCGCCGTCAATTTTATCACTAAGTAGATTAAAATAAAATTTTTCTAAATGTATATAAAACCAGAAACAACATTCCTCAGGCACATTTAGGTATATAAGTATAATATTATAATCTATCTTCATAAATTATCAACAGAAATAAAAAATTGTAACATTTTTATATAATTAGTTGATCCTGAAAGACTTATTCAGAAAATACAAATAAAGCGAGTATCCTATAATAATGATTTTTATTGGTGCAGGGTCCTAACTCCTAGGGTCATAATTCCGTCAGGGACTTATGACTCATTTAGTGGGACTTACAACTCATAGCAATGAACCATATCTCCCTAGGAGACTTATTTTGACTCTTAGATTTTTAACTCTGAGTGGTGGGTGATAACTCACTTATACATTTCCCAGCTAGAGGGTTGTTAGTAATATTAAAACAAATATTAATTTTAATTAGATAACATCAGTGAGGGGTACAAATATATTCAGTTCTTAGCTATAATATCAAAAATAGCTCGAGTTGGATTCGAAATCAGAGTATTCCCTTTTTCAAAAATTAAGAAAACAACAACAATTTTACATATATACATGTTAAAAGGATATTTTGAAAAAAAGGCAAAGTCTAGCTAACCAAAGTCTAGCATACATAAATTCATAAATACTTTGAAAATAGGGTCAATTTTGATTTTTTAGCCAACTTAAATATGATATCCTAATATAGAATATCGTGTAGACATAAATATATGTAAAAATATGTACCTAATTGTTTTATATCTAATATTTTACTTACATATCTTTATAACTGCCATTAAAAATTAGTAAAAGATGTTATAACTCACTTAATGGGTCATAACTTCCAAGAGGAACTAATGACCCACTTGTCACGAGACTTATGTCCCACGAAAATATTTTAAAATGAGTCAAAGAGACTTATGTTCTACTAAATGAGCCATAAATCTCTAAAGGACTTATAACTCTAGGAGTTATGACACTGCACCATATTCATTATATTGGTCATCGAACTATAGAAAATATTCAATTCGTATTGGACAACTTACATTGCAATAAAAATAATCAAATATCTAATCAAACTATTCCAATGTCCTTTCAAATATAAAATTTGTAAATTTATTTAATTCGAATATGTACTTCTAAGTTTGAAAAGTAATGTACAAATGACTTAAATATTTTAAATTAAGATACCTATATACTTTTTATATTTGATTGAAAATCTTTAAATATGCAATTAAAACTCCCTAATGTTAAATAATATAAAAAAGAGACTATATAATGACACATATTTTAAAACTAATTTCCTTATCACATTACAAAATATTTTCACTCAACAAAACATCACTTTAATATAATAAAGTTATCATTTTACATAATATTAACATTTAAATATATATAGAGTATAAACCTTCAAATATGTATACATATATGGACATAGCACAAGTGAAAAGTCTTTAATGCCTCTATATTCTTCTTATATATATATATATTATATATATTTTAATTTATAATATATTTTCAATCTTATCGAATAAAAGTATAAATTTATACACATATACATAAACATATATTATAGTATTAAATAATTTCTCCCTTTTTACCTTATTATTACAATTTAACCGCTTAATTGATTTTCATATGCCACACTTTTACCATTTTATTCACACTTTTATTAGTTTTTTTTTTTTTCACATGTGAATCTATGAAGGGCATATGTATACAATATATATGAAGTATGTTTGAGTATGATATATGAGTACAAAAGTACAACAAAAAATAATAAAAGAAACGTATATACTGTTGTAAGTACTTACACTATAAGTATTGAGGATTTTAAAAATTAAAATGGGAATAGAAATAAAAAAAATAAATACAAAGTCCACGAGGACAACACACACAGAATGGTTAAAAACGAAAAACAATAACACCCTTGCACTAAAACATTAACCAAAACCAATATACAGTATAAAGAGGGAAATTAAAAATAACGAATACCGAAAAACTTAAATAAAATCATAAATTAAAAAAAAAAAGTTGAAAATATTTCCAGTTATACTAGGGTTCTATTTTTTTTTTCTTTTCTTATTACTAGTCTTGGGAGTATAGGATATCTGCTAGGCATCTTAATCTGACTTTATTCGGAGTAGTTATTTTAGCTTCCTCTTATATTTTTTCAGTTGAGGTCAGATCTTCTAATATCGTTCGACTCTAGCTGTTATTAGTTAATACGGCGACCTAGTCATAGAATTCCTTGTGGTTCTCCATTCCAGTGCTTCCCTTGCTATGAATTCTCGCGGCTTTCAATGGGTATACCCTATCGACCTCCACTGTTTTTCTTTTGGACTCTTGCCTAATCGATTTTACTTTGGCTAGCTTCCATAGGTCATTGTTACTTATTATGCGTATGATTATTTAACGCTTATTGATAATGACCTGTAGTTTCTGTATGATGTTGTTTGTAACTGACCAGGTTTCACTGCCATAATGTTAATGTGATCTTTACGCAAGTTTCGAATATTCTCAATTTAGTACCTCTAGACATTTGTGTATTTTTCCTTATTGGCTGTAATCGATCAAACATTGCCCTGGTTTTCTAAATGTTGTTTTCAATATTGGTATTTATATAATCACTACTTATTTTTGATACAGTCTAAGTAGCGGAAGTATAGTAGAAGCGACTAGGTTCTATATGGTATGGTAAATATCCTGTAGTATGTGAATTTCGTTTTATAATTACAATAAAAGAATTTCTTTAGCTTTCGGAATAAGATCTGGTTGATCTGGTTTGAAAGGTTTTTAATTTCCATATCAGTTTCATGTCCATTTGAGTTGAAAGATCTGTATAATCAGCATATAGTGTTTATCACTTGCACAATATAGATACTTTTAAGAAACTATTAATTTACATTATTATAGTTATGGATAACACCATTTCTATATAAAGTAAATATAATTTTTTTTAGACACGAATTGAGATTTTTGTAGCCTCGCAATGTAGATTATGATTACCAAGTTATGGTTTAAATAAAAAAAAACTGTTCTTAGATACAACAACATCAGAAATCAGGGTTTTAGCAGCCGTAAAATTGTGGCAGCGCCTTTTGAAAGTTGTGGTAACCTCCACAGTTTTGTGCGTTTATAAATTTGACGAATTAGGTATTGTTTAATGCCGGTCAGAACATATCTAATAAAAAAATATAGAAAAATTGTTTAATTATATCGTAATATAAAATAATATTTAATTAAATTATATATAATAATAACTCTTTCGTGAGATAATAGATGGCGCATAAAATACCTACAGCTAAGTAATCAACGATATAGCTAAAATAACGATTAAAGAATCTGAAGCCAAGTCTGAATAGATGATAGCTCTATAATTCCTAAAAGAGTGAAAAAAGAAAAAAAAAATCCAGTAAAAATTACAAAAATATATAGATTCATAGATACCTTTCTAAAGAATCTTGGGAAGCCATTTAATACTCATATTTAAGGGCGCAATATTTTAAATCGTATATATCATAAATTTCCAAACATTCATTATATCATATTATTAACTTAAAATGTAAGTTAAACACAGTAAATTTTAAACTTCAGAAACAGCTATATCTATGTATTATAAATCATTTTACAATTTCATAACATCATTCAAATTTGATTTTGTAATTAAGTATGAAAAAAAAACAGAATATTTTATTGAAGGGTGACTTTATTCACTTTCTCTACTGGGAAATAATTTTTCTTTTCATTAAATAAGGTAAAAATTAAAAAAAATCATGTTTTCTTACATAAAATCGAGATCAATAAGTAAATTTTAAATCCCCTAACTTAACTTTAAAGTATTAAAAGAATAAAAAAAGTAACTACAATTTATCAGGATTAAAAAAAAATGTGATTAATGTATTAAAAATTAAAACATTTAAAATCAAGATCATTGTAGGCTAGCCAAATTAATTTTTTAATATTAATTGTATGGTAATATATCACAATAAGATTCAAATTTGATTCAATAAAAAACAATACTCTATATATCAGACCGATGACGTTGTAGTGAGGGCAGTAGCTTTTCAAATGAAAGGTTTCAAGTTCAAACTCTAGTCACATCATATCAAATTAAAAGGAAATATAATTTATATCTTAATATATTTTATAAATGCCTTTCACACCTGAAAAGAAATGGCTGGCCCACGAGGGGATTTTGTAATATTCTAAGCCTGTGAAATTTAGTTGACAGTCACAAACTCTTACTTCAATACATCTTAGATTTTTGAAATATTAAGCAACTGTATAACTGTATATGCCTATATTAAATTTCAAGTTTATATCTTTACTAATTTCGAAGATATAATTGTTAGACCTATGGGAAGTGGGTGGTAGAAACCTGAATCACCACTTAAATTTATCCCAAAACTTAAAATACCAAGTACCAAAGTTAATATAACCCTATACCTAAATTATGTGCAGAATACAAATAGATTCTAACTCAAAATACTGGAACAATACTGCACATCCAATACTGTGCCAATTCTGTAATCTCAAATTTTTTTATTATATTATCTTCAATTAAAATATTAAATAAAGCACCCTGCAATTATCCACAAATTTTAAAAGTTTTTATCCTTTTTTAAATCTCTTTTTTTTTTTTGAACCAGACAATTTAATTCAAACGTACTTAAAAAACCATCCAACGACAACTTAAACATTTGTTAGATATAAAAAAAATACTGAATACAAAAAAAAGCAATAGCTATCTTATATTCTTATCAAAAATTTTATATTAGTATTCGTTGCTGACATTTTGAAACAAAAAAAAAATCCGATATTAAAAAAATAAAAAAAAAAATCCGATATTAAAAAAATAAAAATAAAATTAAATAAACAACAACAAAATATACTTCGATTTTTTTACGATATTAAATTTTTCGCATGCGCTAAAATAAAAACTATTAAATGTCAAATAATCTTGTACTTGTTCTTTCTTGTACAGTACTATGTTGTATAAATGTATTGTTGTTGTTGTTTATCCTTCTGTAAAACAATTGTTGCAGGGGTGGCTTATGATAACAAAAAACGATGGTTGTGGTGTAGTGAATAGTGATGATGAATTTATTATACGTATATGTATGTATGTATGTATGCATGTACGTAGATTTATCGAATAAGAAAGAGATGAGCACGTAAATATTAGTTAGAAGAATGATTGAAAAATATTTTGTAATCGTAATATAACAGTGTTATTTTGCAATCTACTATTTATAGGTATATGTAACTGTTTTACATTTACACATACTGACAACTAAACATAGATATATGGAAAAATGTATATAAAAAAAAAACAAAACAATAAATAGTTAAAAAGAACGGTATTAAAAAAAAAAGGAATAGAAATATTGAACTCTCTTATATTTTTTTTGTGTCTCTTGTATATTAAAACAGTTTATTACAAGTTTTTGTCGCAAAGTGTTTCAAAATTGTAAAGAAAATTAGTTATTTTTTTTTTTATTAAAAAAAAAAGTAAGGAATTTTATTTAATATTTTTGTATATAATTAATAAATTAAATATAATATTTGTGTATTATTAAAAATTTTATTTTATTTTTTTTTTAATTTAATATTTATTTAAATTGATGATCGGAAATATAATTTGTGGAAATTTTTTGATTTGTAAAAATTGAATTCAAAGAAATTTTAAATGAAAAATCGATAATCAAGTGAATACCTTTTTTTTTATATATGTATGTGTATATGTATATATTACAGTACTATACTATTGATTGATAAACCAAGTTTTATTGTTTACTAATAGGGTGTTTTTTTCTTTTCGGAATTTAAAAGTAAAAAAAAAAAAAAGTTTTATTAATAACAAATTATAATGTGTAAATTAATATTTATATTATATTTATTTTAATTAAATTTATCAAATTAGTTTATCAGATTACCTACTTTATGAAATTAGTTTCAATTGAATTTTTTAAAAATTAATAATAATTTAGATAATTAATAAAAAAAAAATGTATATGTATATTTGCTATAGAACTTCTATGCAATTAATCAATCAATATTTAATCAAACATTTTAGATTAATATAAATATATCAATAGATTCTAATCTATAGTGTATAGAAATTATACACTTGAGTGATTCCTTTGTAAAAACAAAAAAATTAAAATTTGCTTTTAAAAATAGTGATTTCTAAATACATATATTTAATTTAATATTTATATTTAATAATATTTAATAATTTAAATATATATAAATGCGAATTTGTTTGTTTGTTTGTATGTGCGTATAGACTCCTAATCTTCTTAGTCTTTATCATAAAAAATTGAATATAAAAGTTTTTTGGTCCGGGAAGTTTTTCTAAGCTATAAACCACATTGTTTTAACGACCCCGTCAATTTGGGGCTGTGGAGGAAGTATATAAACTTTATAGTTCTAAAGTAAAAATGGTTTGACCGATTGACTTCCAAATATGTATACGACTTGCTCTTTGACAATTGAGTTGACTTTATTAACCGACTTGGAATTCGAAAACTCATATTGGTACGACTAGTAATCAGAAAAGGTTTTTAAAGTGAATGTCATGCAACTGTTCGAAGTACTACTTTGAAAACCAAAAGAAAGTCTTAAAAAAAATTCGGTAAACCTACTGCGGCACAAATTACCACCGAAGTTGTTTCGATATACACCATGTGTAATTTTTGTGTTAATTTTTTTCAATATCATCAACTTGAATTAAAAGTGGCGCAGGAACTTCGGTTATGTAAATGTTAAGTGCTCTTTTCCAAATGAATTAAAAAATACTTAAGGTAACACAAGTTTGGACTTAAGGGAGATCTTATAAGTTACAGAGCCATAACTGTACTTCCAGTATTTTCGAAACCATTTGAACAAATTCTCTTTGATGAAATGTGGGCACACTTTACAAAGACCAATTTCGAAGAATCAGTTTGGATTCATTCTAATTTATGCTATAACTTAGCAAATGTAAATAATATTTTAAAAACATGACAGTTTTAATTTTTAAGTCCTAATAGCCCTTCAATGGGGAAGGTTCCCAAATTTTTACTAAGCAAACTTAAGATGATTCTCGAGGACAGCTATTCAAGTTACAGGTGTTGAAAAATAACAAAATTTAAACTTTGGAGCCCTTACAGTTCCTAAACAGGGAGTGTGATAAAATTTATGGGGGTCTTATTTCAAAACTCTAGCTTGAACCGATTAGAAGATATGTGAGGCCAAAAATTTTACAAAAATTGAGTTTTGCATAATGGTAAGAGTTAGTACCGTATGGCAACCCTGTTTTCCAATATTAAAACGGCAAAAGATAGCTGGTTTTATAAACTTTATAAATTTTTAAAAGGTAAATGTTTAGGGTTGCCATACGATACTAAAATTTACCATTATGCAAAACTCAATTATTGTAAATTTTTGGCCATACATATCTTCTAAACGGTTCAAGCTAGGGAGAAGTTAGATCCTCGAAAATTAGTAGGAGTCGTTTAACAAAATTTTTTTGTCAAGCCTCCTGTTTAGGAGCTATAAGGGCTCGAAAATTGAAATTTTGCTATTTTTAAACACCTGTAACTTGAATACCAGTTCAAAATTTTTTTTAGTAATATACAAAATTGAAAGCTCTTTAGTTATTTCCAATATGTGTCAAAGGTTTTTCTTAATTTTGAAGGGGTTCTTTAATTTGAAGAAATTGTCTCTTAGTTTTAGCCGTTTTTGCTTAGATAATAAAATTAGGGGTGAAATTCCAAATTTGGTGGAGTTTTCAATTGATTTCCTAGAACCTAAAAAATTGATGGGTGGGGACAGGACAGGGGATGGGCAGATCCCTCATAAGTTTGTTTGGCAACAATTTGGGAACCTTCCCTAATGAAGGGCTACTAGGTCTTAAGAATTAAAACTTTTATGCTTTTATAAAACAGTAAATTATCCGCCGGTGTATATTTTTCCAAAATTAAACATTAGCATTGAAGCTTCAACATTGTATTTCGCACTTTTTAACAGATTGTATTCTAAGTAATAATTTCACTATTATTCATAATTAGTAAATTTATCAAATAACTAAATTATAATATTATCATTTATTTTTATATTATTTACATGTATAAATTTTAAATCAGTATTTCTAACAGTTAAGTTCCGAAAGTAGTAAAATTAACAAGTTATAGTGCAGAAATCTTTAAATATTATGATCTGAATTATTTTGACAGATTTCGCAATTTACAAAAATCCTAAAATAAAATATATTTCATTTAATTAGCGAATGTATTTAAACATTTGTATATTTGGTTTGGTTACTTTTCTCTTAACTTTTTAAATTTTATAAATGATAGATATTCAATATACGAATGTTAGTCATTCTATAAATTTTCCAAATTTTTATTTTCGTTTATCTACAATCTAAAATATATACAAACCAACCATCATTCCCTATCTTTCTCGAATTTCGAGGTGCCGGCCGATACTATAGTAAATAATTAAATGGCAAATTAAGAACTTGTTTTGAAAACATCCTGTAAATATGCAATACTATTTTTCTTTTTTTGATTTAACAAAACAACTATATCCGATGCTTTGATAGCGTAGTTGTTAAGGACATGGTTCATTAATCACACGAATTTTAGGTTTCAAGCTGTACTCGTTGCAAGAGTTTTTTTCCTAATATATCTTCCTTGAGTTTAAAATATATAATATAACATTGTATAATATTATTAACATTATATATATTATGAGATTGCATAACATGCCGTTTAATCGCATAATAAGTTACGTAGGCTTACATAATAGAAAAGACAATAACATGAGATGGACAAATTGTATTTTAAAGTTTAACAGTTAAATAATAATATGCTTTTCTAGAATTCTTATTTGTAGGTGAATTGTTTATTTTACCTTCGCAAAATATAAAAGTAAAAGAAGTTAAGACTTCCTAGAAATTCCCCATCACTTCCCTATTAATATTATATTTCATATGATCATTCAATAATATTTTTTTTTAAATTAGCCTGAATAATCTTAAGACGGCTTGTCTATAGTTAATTATGATCAAATTAATACAAAACCCGTAATCACCATATAAATAATATATTTACAGCAATTGTATGTTTGAATTTTTTTAGTAGAAATTTTACTAAATTTTAATAAAATCAAAGTATCCAAAATTATTGCGTTTTTTATTTCACTACCATTACAAAAACTCACACCATCTCACAACTCACATAATAATTTGCATTTAAACACTTGTTTTTTATATACTTTCAGTTTTCTAATAAAATTACAAAATGGTTGGTTGTATAGGAGATTGTGGAGCTGTAGGCCCACCACCAGATATGATATTATCAATGCCACCTCCACCATTACCATCATTTTTATTACCAAGGAGCGCCATAGTAGCATTAGCAAATAATGATTCCCAACCATGTTTTGCTGCATTTATGTGTGAACCAAATCCACGACCACGTGAAAGTGGTATTGAATTAATTGAATTAACTGGTAAAGGACAGATAGCATTAGAAGATTCATGGCTTTTTATATTAGTTTCATGCTGTGTTGGTGTTTTATTATTGGGAGCATTATTAGCTATTATTTTAATGAAATGTAGAGAGTAAGTATATATAATAAAATTAATTTATTTTATTTTATTTAATAAAAAACCATTTAATTTCACAGTTATAATTATTCGTATCAAGAAACAAATATGAAACAAACAACAATGTCAGCACTTGGTGAACCATCAAAATCAAATCCATTTTTATCTGGTGGTATGTTATATCCATGTACAACAAATAATCGTGAAACAATACAACATCAAATGGTTAATGATAATCGTTTATTATGGGCAACATTAACACCACATGGTACAAGACATTTTGTACAAGATTTTCCATTGGGACAAGATGGAAATTATGAAATTGTTGATTATAAACCAAAATGTAATACAGTTGGAAGAGAACATATTGTTAAAAGAACACCAATTAAGGTATAAATATACAAGTACATATATATATATAAATTATTTCCATATATACGGACCTTATATAAATATTCCTTCTCCATAAATCAATATCAATTTATTTTAAGCCTATAAATTTTTAAAAAAATTCAAAATTAAAAAAAAAAACAATTATGTGTGTGTTCTTTTCTAATTAAAAAAAAAAAAAAAAAAAATGCTATTTTCAAATTCAAAAAAAAAAAACAAAAAAAAAAAAATATATTTTTTTTTAGTCATTTGATAATAGCGGATTTGTTGATTATGATTATGAAGATCCAACACCATTAATGGATTCATATCATGATGATTTAGATTCTGGTTATCAGGAACCACATGAAGTTATTGGAACATTATCAAGATGTTCACCCAGACCGTTAGTATCATCACCAACACGTATTGAAAATCCAAATATACCACCATTAAATATAAATCCACATCAACAACGTAATAATCAATTGAATGGTGGTACATTAAATAGAAAAGCAACTTTAAGTCGTCGTATTAGTGATGCCTCATCATATGGTGCTCCAATGTAAAAAAAAAAAATTAAAGAAAAAAAAAATCAAAAACTAAATAACTGAAAGTAAAGATGATTAAATATAGTAAGTACCAATTATATTTGATTTTAATTTTGTAAAATGTCTAAGGTTGGTCTTTCATTAAAAGTGAAATAGGAAATATTTTATTTCTTTCAAAGTTCCAAATATATATTTTGTACTTAATTTATTTATTTTTTTTTTTAAATTATATTAAATTTTAGATTGTCCTATAACTTATATATTAGATTAAAATATTTTATTATAATACATATTAGTAGTTTTAGAATTAATTTTATAAATTTAGAATATAAAAACAATATTACTTATTTATAAATGTTATTTATATGTTCGGTAAATTTTATTTTTATTATATATAATTATTAAGTACAATTATAGTATTAAGTGTACCGGAAAATTCTGTAAGTAAAATTTTTTATATATTATACAATATCCCTGTTTTGGAAAATATGGGTTGCAAATCAAATATTTACCCATTATAACCGATTACAGAGACTTATTTCTATCAGTATTATTATACTACTAAAATTTAATTTTTTAACGTGCTAACTGTTCAACTGTTTTGGGCTAACAGGCCTGCGTTTACCTTAAATACATGTTGAAGCCAGGGGAAAGGTACTGCGGGCATACATATTATAATCTTATAATAAGAATTGATCTTAATGAATTAAGCATATACAATTAATACATAAGATACCAGGCTTTATGACAATTATCTCTATTCTAAATTCCCTCGTACGGCTAAGTCGGAGATAATCTACGAAAAAGTGATTCTCGATTCCGACTTAACGTTACGAAAAGTGCAAAAATCTACGAAAGAAATACTCATTCGTAGCATATTCGTACTTCATATATTAAAATTTTTAAGGGCAAAGTAACGATAGAACTAAACATAACAAAATATTAAAGAAATGGTATGAAATATCTTACTATTTTTTTTTTTTTATAATTAATCTTAAAATAATTTTTTCTCAAAATAATATTCAAAAATTATTACGTACCTACTACAAATTTGAAAATAATAATCATAATTTTTACTTAAAAAAATGAATTGAAATGTCAAAGTTTGCCATTGCAAATTTAATTTTCTACGAGGGAATTTAGAATCACTAAAAGTTTTTTTTCGTAGCGTAGCTATTTTTCGTAGAAAATCTACGAGGAAATTTAAAATAAATGTGAATAGATGCAATTTATACAAATTACAATATATACAAATTACAGATAGAAAATATCTATTAGATAGATTCAATATTGTAATAATTTTGTATTTTCAGTTATACAGTATTCTGCATCGATGTATTTGCTCTTAAGTTTTTGCTAACCTGGCAACACCAGTTTGAATGCTCATATAAAAACCCGGAAAATGAATTCTAAAAACTTTAATGCAAAATAATCTGTATAGATTCATTTATCATTACAAATAATCTGTATAGATTCACTTATCATTAGGGAATACCCTTACCACAGTTATCAAATAATCGAGGCTTAATAAGTAAATCTTTTATCAAAACACTTAAAATTATTATCAAAAACTGTGATCATACAGAAATTTGGTACAGTGGTTAGGTTGGCATCTGCTGAATCACTCGCTTATCATAATGTGTATGTGTTAGAGGATTTTTATATATTGTATATAATACAATATAATACATGTACAATTAATTGTATAGATTGTATAAATAAAATAATATTCTTTGAATATTGATAAGTGGTTAGTTAAGTATACAATAGGATCCTGAAATATAAAGACCATATTCTTAATCATTTTTACTTTATGACTTTGATTATGTATAGCAAACTTTAATATGGCACCACTTCCTATAATTCTAATTCTGTTTAGGTACAATCTCCCAAATCTATTTAATATAATTTCAAAATATTAACAAAAAAAATAACATTTGCTCAAAATAAACGACCAAATTTTTATTTGACAGAATTTTTAATTGGTACACTGAAAAAAAAAATCAAACAAATACTATTTAATTTAGTATTCAAATTAAAAATACATGGATAAAGTTCCAAATAATAACCACAGTATAAATAAAATGAGATTAAATAAAAACTAATTAAATTTGTAAGATTTAAAATTTAAAAAAAAAATTTAGAATTAAAATAATTTATATTTTATTTAATTTATTTAATTTTTAATGTATTTAATTTTCAAAATTGAACACTTAATTAAAAAAAACAATTTTTTAAAATATTTCATTTTCAAAATTAAGAATATTGAGAATAATATTAATGAATGGCAATAAAACTTTAATTATTTCATTAGATTGGTTAATGCGAAAAAAAAGTGTAATATTTTTACCAAAAGTAATATATAATGAAATTTTCTATTTAACTAAATGTCATTTATGTAAAGTATACCATATATTCCAATACTTGATGTTGTAATGAAATTTTTTTGATGAGTGTATCTAGTCATATTTAAGAAAATTTTATATAGGTAATAAAAAAAAATCAAAGAATATAATGTATGCTTTAATTGAGGATTTGTTGAACTTTTAAAATCCGAAATTAAAAAAAAAATAGAACCCAGTAAACATTAAATCAAGTTGGTACAAAACCCAGTAAACATAAAATCGAGTAAAATCAAAAAATAATTTAGAAATTTAAATTTTTTTGATTTTTCAAAACTTTAAATAAATAATTTGGATAAAAATTTAATAAAAAGCAATTGAAGCTATCAATTTTCTATAAAAAAAACTATATTTTAATATGTGGAGACAATTATGTCAGAAACATACATACGTCAAAAGTCATTTTTACATTTTATTATAATGAATTTAAAAATTTTTTTTTTATTATTTAATATAATTGTCTAATATTTTGCCAAAATTCATAAATTCATCTTTATATAATTATTTTCGAATTTCGAACTTACATATTACAAATTATATATATCCAATGCATTTCCTCAATATTAACTTTTTTATTTTTACGTTAGGCGATTTTTTTTTTAAATCGGGTTTTTCTTAGCTCTGAGCGTTCAGAGATTGTGATTCGTGTTTTGTTTGTTAAATCAGAGTGCGTTCAGAGCGTGCTCTACGTGTTCACTGGACATATATCGAGCACGGCTAAGCAAAATAAAATACAAAGGCATTTTGATGTTTGATTAAGATTTTACTTGTACAATAACTCAAAAACTTGAACGCTCTGAGTGTACTCTGTTCAAGCTCTGCACAGAGATCTATGCTCTGTCTGATTTAAAAAAACAAAAACGCTTTTTATAAGATTTTCAGTTTACTGAGTACTACCACATTATGTAGGTTGGATTTAAAATGGATATAATGGATATCAAGAAAAGTTGTGTAATTTGGAGTTCTGGAATTTAAATCTGTCATTAGTCATTATGAAATATATGTACGTATATACATACTTATACTGCATAATAACTGTTTTTTTTTATATGATATATAAAAAAGAATATAATTATTAATTACAATAATAGCTCAATTTAAATAATATACAACATAATAATAAAAATCACATTTCAATTAATTTGCAGAAGATTTATATAAATAGGTTGCGATTGAATTAGAATTTGTATAATATTTATTTAAACTTCTAATACAATTATAAATTCAAATTGATACATTCCATAGGAGCGTTACAAAATTTAGTTCGCAGCTCCTGATATTAAAATAAATTATTGTTCAACTAATTTTATTACATTTTATTTAAAAAAAATTAGAAACTTTCTTATTTTTTAAATGGACAGGTAATACGAAATTCACATACAATTCTTTTGATTTTAATATTGGGTGCTAAATCTAGTTTAAATAGTTTAGCCAGCTAGGGTTCGGGCAGCAGTCCACTATTATAAAATTAATTATTTTTTAAATAATTTTATTACAATTAAAAAAAATAGGAAATAACTTATTAAAATAAAATCAGATTTTGTTCACCCAGATTCGTCAAAAATTATTTGGTGAAAACAAGATTTTGAAAAAACAACATTTTGTACCAGCTTCAGATTAGATAGGTTTATAATATTGATTCATTTATTTCATTAATAATCCCATATAATTTTTCTGCAAATTAATTGAATATCAAAATCAAATTTTTTTTAAAAATTTAATCAAAATCACTGAATCACAATATTTAATTAATTTAATATTTAAAAAATATAAATAAATAAATATACAAGCTTTTAATAAAAATACAGATGCCATTATTTCATAAATTAAATAAATAAAAAGAAATTTTGATTAATAAATATTGTAATTATTACATACATATATAAATATATTAATATATTTATAACATTCATATAAATTTGAAATAATATATATGTACATTGTACATATTTATGTACAATTATATACTTAATTATGTATTAATTTTAATTAAATAAAATTAAAAAAAAAAAAAAATTAAAAACTATGTAAAAAAAAAAATTCATACAGCTTTACATTGATCTCAGTTTAGAATTAGTTTAATATATAAGATAAAATAATTAATTAATAAAATTTTTTTAGTTATTTTTAGAATATAATTTATAAAAATATATAAAATTAAATTTTAAATAAAAGCAAAAAATTAAATCTTAAATTTGTCTTGTGATTAATAATTTTAATAATTTTATTGTGTAAATTTATTTTAGTAATTATGTTTAAAATTGTGCGAATTCGGCATTATTGCCTGGAACTTTATTTTTGATCACCTTACAGCAGAGTAACATATTCTGCTTTTAATTTGATAATATCTACCACAATATTTAAAATAAAAATTAAAAACTAGTTTCCTATTAAAATAAACTGCATTTTAAGATGAATTTTCGTTAATTTTTTCAAATGTATTTCTAATATAAAATTGGGTAATTATCCTGCAGTTCAAATTAAAACGCACATTGGTTAAGAATTCAATTATGTATTCGTTTATGTTAGATTTAATTACTAAATAAGAATAATTTATTTGTTTATATTACATATACATAATTTAATATTTATTAATGTAAAACTAAAATTGAACAAAATATACATTAATTAATTTTATTTATTTTGTAATACATATTTTTAATATTTTTTTTTTTTATGCTATGTATAAATGTTTAAAATTAATACCTTATGTATAAGAAATAATTTTTGTAATTCATATAATAATTAAAAGCAAATATGTATTAATTGACAACATAAAACGAAATCTTTTTATTTTAATTAAATATTAGTTTTTTTATATCGATTCTCTCCTATCTTTATTATGGTGCCAATAACGTCCTTTGTAAATAGTGCAATTTATATAATCACTATTACTTTTATCATAATTTAATTCTACAATGCATTTACACGGCAATGTGTAATATATACAATAAAGTAATATTCAAAATTTTTCGGAAACAAATTGAGAAGAGGTAGTCAGGTTGGGATACCTCTCAATAAATTATAAAACTAATTGTTACTTCTATAACAAACTATCTCAGCATCAACTTTTTTGTTGAAATTTTATTTTTTATTACTTATTATTTAACAAGTAAAGTATTATTATTACTTAATAATATAGTAGTTATAAATAAATAGAAAGTATTTAATGAGGGGTGCACAACGGGCCGCAAAGCCTAGGTGTAAGGGAGACTTGCAATATTTAAAATATTTAAATATTAAAAAACCTTAAAACTCTTATTAGGATCCGATGACCAAACATACTTTAATAATTTTTAATTAATTTTACAAATTTATTGGAATAAATGTACTAGCATAGCACTTCTAATCGAATCTTGGTCGTGAAAAAAAGGGTTTTTATAACTATCAATTTGTACTATATATTTAAACTATAATTGTGATAATTTACATTACCTAACACTTTTCTATAAATTGTGTGAAATGTATCGACATTATTTTGGCAGATTTATAATATGTGTGTGGAAACTTTTCAGCTCTTTTAACTAATAAAACAAAAATTTGGCGATTCAGATTAAACAAATAAAACAAAAATAAACTGAAAAGTCATTAAAAAACGCAGATGTTTTCGAACTCTCGTTTTATAAAAGATAAAGTGTAATTTTAAAAAATTTGAGTACTAAAACTTGAAAGTTTGCATTTTTTTTTATAAAAATCCCACATCTTTAGATGCTCGAAGATATTAAAACGAGTTGGATACAGTTTAAAGCTCAACTTTATTTTTATATAGAAACAATTAGAACAAAAATTTTAACAAAAAATATTTTAATAAAATTTAAAAATTATCTTATGGAGTGTAATGTATAAAAATACTAAAAAATTTTATTTAATAGAATGTGATATGAAGAATAAATGGATATTCATTTGAATTTAGACTTTGACGAAAAAGTTGTGCATGTTGCCATGCCACGTCACCATCACCACCACTTAATGAAGTTTTTATTATTAAACCGTTCGATTGAGAAATTTTATCATGACCTTCTAAATTGGTAACCGTTGTATTTACTTTTCCGTTTTCATATGTTTTTGTATAAAATTTTAATGTATAATCTTTAATTTTCAAATTCGATTTCCTGAAATCAAATTTCCATATAATTTCCCCGGTTTTACAATCCTCATTTCGAGCTAGATAAGTTATTTTCCAATCTTTTTCTATTTTTCTGAATATATTTTTTGCTGTAAATATAGTTGAACTGAAATCTTTATAAGAATTAATTATTTGGTCCACGTTATCGATTCTTACAAATCTTTCATACATATTTTTAACACAAGAATATCTCAAATTAAAATTTTTATTTTCAATTTCTTTGGGAAGAAGTTCAAATATATAAAAATTGGTTAAATGTTGCTCTCCTCTCTCTTGTCTCCATGTTAAACTACCCGAACTGCGACCTTTTGTTTCATTTTCAGTAGCTTCTCTTTGCTTAGTCAAATCGACAAGTTCGCGCAAATATCTCTTATTTAAAAATTTCACTCTTGAATCAGATAAATTCATTTGGCGCTTTTTACGAAGTAACATTATTGCTTCTAAAATTTCATCTTCTCTGCAATTCTTACGTAATTTCAAAGTTTCTTTGTGATTATTTGTATAGCGCCAAGTAACATCTTGTATATCATCTTTTGAATATGCTAAAACATAATCGATTTTTCTTTTCCAACCATGTTGATACATTAATGGAGCGTCAATTACATTATCTGATGGATCTATATGAATCCAGCGTCTTTGTGCTAATGAATATACTTCTGTCCATACATGATCAAATGTAGCTACAATATGCCGTGCATCATAATCTAAGCAACGACAGAAAAAAGTGAAACAATTTGCATACTCTCCGCAACGCCCTTTTCTCGATTGTAATAATTGAACGATATCATTATAACGATGAAAACGGGACTGAACATTGCAGCACCAACCAGTTTCTACTTGAACGCCATTTTCAATTAATATTTTGCAATCTTTTATTTCATTTTGACAAACCTTACAAGGAACTTTGTTCACCCATTCAAAGAAATCATTATGAAACCAATTTGCTAATTCAACTAATAACAGATCTTTAATACATGGCTCTGGCTCTTCATATTTTCCACATTTTATTGATTTTTGTATTTCACGTAAACTATTGATAGCATTAATAGTAAGTTTCTCTAAAGGAATCAACACCTTTCCAAGTTTTAATAAATTTTCATCTTCGTATTGTGTTACATGATCAGAACTTCCTTCAATATTTTTTAAAAATTGATTTTTTGTGGGTAGCACAGATGGATATGATATTCGTTCTAAATATGGTCGTTTTGCTTCAATTTTGAATGGAAGTTTTATATCGATTTTTTTTTCAGGTTCTGTAAATAAATTATTTATAAATAAAATTAAGTCATAAAGGGCACAATTAAAGTTATTTAATAAAACTGAAAAAAAATTTATCTCAATTTCAAAAAATATAATACAACTATGATAACATAAGTGTATAGCAACAGAAACTTATTTTATCTATTTGTTACTCAACAATTTAAAATTCATACAAAATATAATTAAAAATATTCTGTAAATTTATGGTCTACACTACGTAAGTATATTATGTTTTTATCATGTTACCTTGGTCAATTGAATCTATTGAAGATGAACTAGTTGCAGATAAATTTTCTTCTAGTATTTTTCTTTGAACTATTTTCAATCTTTCTTCAAGAAAGTCGCGGTATTTTTTTATTCTTATAATTAAAACATTTGGTGGTAAAATATATTCATGATCATTGAATTCAAATCCTATAGATAACAATAATTCTTCCACACCCCTTAATGGAAGTAGTTTTTGTTCGATTATTTTATTTGTTGACTTAAATTTTCTATATTTTGCATTTTGTGGTTCCTTAATTATATTATTTAGAAGACGCAATAAAATTTCAATTCCATTACAATATAATTCTTTAGAATTATTTTCTAATAAATGAACTACCTCAACATTTACCTCGGACATTTTTCCAAATAAATTAATAACAAACTTTTACTAAGTAATAACTTGTCAAGTGACAAGTCATCATGAAAACATATGTCAAAAACAAAATACATATGATAGAAAATAGGGTTGAAATATCGAATAAAATTTTTTTTTTATTCGATTATTAAATTACTAATTATAGACAGGGTTTCACAATTAAGGAAAATTAAATTTTGATTTATTTTTATTTTTTAAAAAATTAATTATTTTTTAATACATTTTGTTTTTTTTTTTTTATGTAAACATTATTAATAACTAAGGAGATCACATCATACATTAATGTTGAAATTAGATGTGCAGAGTTCTATACACATCGCAGCAAAAATTATAAAGAACATTTAGTATTGCTATGTAATAAACTACATGGAGTTCTGCATTAAGTGCAGACAATGCAAGTCATCTTTATTACAAATTTGCGCAGCGACAGAGCGCCAAGCACACAAAAAAATTAAGACTCAGAACTGCTACTTAAAACAAAAAATTTTACTTAAATTTTATTTTTTTCTTTATTTACGAATGTATTGTCAAACAGAGAAGACGTTTATAATGGAAAAACACTAATAGAGTTTGTTATATTAAATGAATTTATATATGATAAAAAAAAATCAAGTTAGAATTATTATGCAACTCTAAAAACAGGAAAAAGTCTAGGAGAAGCTTAAGGTTCTTGCGGTCATTACCTTTAGAACAGGTATTGTTCTGTCCGAAAGTGTTCTACTTTTGTTTTCATTAGTTTTGTAAAACGGTTCTAGTTCTGTTGTACTTTTCTGTTTAATTTTTTTTTTCAGATGCGTTTTGGACAACTTCTATTTGTTGTTGTCTTTTTTTTTTTTATTTTTGACAATTTATCAATTTTTATTTGTTTTACAAGTTGAATAAAAAACAATTTAAAACAAAAACAATTATTTTTCAATTGTAACTGAAAATGTAGCACAGAAAAGTACAAAATAGCGTTCATTAGTTTTTGTGTTCTAAATAGTCCTAAAGTGTTTGATGTTTAATTGTCTGCGGTCTTGTCCTGTTCTGTTCTGTTCTGTCCTATCCTGAAAACTAATAAACAAACCAAATAGTAACATTAGCTCCATCACTAATAAATTATTAAGTGAAACAACTTTCAGCTGTTTAGTGTTTAGTTTGTTTCCCCTTTAACTAGTTTTTGTTTTGCTGTGTTGAAAATGGTCTTCTCTTGTAAATATAAACAAATAAAATGACAAAATAAATTGTTTACTTAATATATAAACATTGTAATTTGTACATATAATATATATCTTGAAATAACTCAATTAAAAATTATGGAAAAACAATTAGTGGCACAGAAATTAAAAAAAATAATTTTAATGGAACTAACCGTTAATTCAACAAAAAAGAAATTAATAAAAACAAAAAAAAAGATACTTAAAACATTAATTCTTCAAGAAAGAATGAAGCAACAGAATATAATGCAAGCACTAACATTCTATAATTTTCAAAATGAATGTAAGTTATGGAAAAAGGTAAATTATATTGTATACTTTTTTAAATCTAATTTGATAAATAAAATAATTTATGATAATTTTAGCCAAGATCAAGCAATTTTTTTGAAACTAATTTATTTAATAAGGGAGATAAATTTTTTAAAGAAAACATTAGAATGCATATGTCAACATTTGAAGAATTATGTTTAATGTTGCGCCCAGTATTAGACAAAAAAGATACCCATTTAAGAGAAAAAATTCAATTAAAAAAAAGAGTAGCTATTGCGTTATATTTTTTGGGATCTACTGCAAGTTATGGATCTGCATCAAATATGTTTGGTGTTGGGAAATCAACAGTTTGTCAAATGGTATTGGAGTTTTGTCATGCTGTCTGGAATAGCTTTAAAAAAATCCACATGAATGATTTTCCATTAAATAACTATGTGATTAACCGAAATATCAATGGTTTTGAAAAAATAGGTTTTCCCCAATGCATTGGAGCTATCGGCAAGTTTACTTTTTATAATATCAATTACAAATTTATTACATTTTATATATTTTAGATAGTTTTCATATAAGAGTTAAGCCAGGTAAAGACACAACCGATTTTTACAATGGAAATGGTTTTCACTCAATAATATTATTTGCTGTGGTGGATTTTCAACGTAATTTTATGTATATCAATATTGATTTTCCCGGGAAATTTAAAGATTCAACAATATTTGAAATGTCTTCATTGAAAAGTCATTTATCTTCAAATACTTTATTACTTAAACATAAAAAACTTATAAAATCTATTGAGGTTCCACCTTTATTAATTGGTGATGCTGCATTTAAACTTAACAGTTATGTTATGAAGCCCTATCCAGATACAATTGAAGCTTCTAAAAGCGAAAAATTATTTAACTCCAGATTATCAAAATGCAGGAAAGTAGTGGATAGTGCTTTCGCTCACCTAACAGCACGATTTCAAAAGATTGGGAAAGGTATAGATAACAACATTGAAAATGTGCCTATCATAGTAAAGGCTTGCTGTGTTTTACACAATTTTTTAAATTCAAAAAAAGATGATGTTTTAGAAAATTGGTTGAATGATACAGAAGATCAGGAAACAGATAATTTTACAAATGATTTTGTTACACTGAATTCAACAACAGGGATTTCAATAAGAAATGCAATCAGCTTAAGTTTCAGTTAATAATAAATAATAATAACTCTTACATTTAACATATAATAATTTAATTTTTTTTCAGTTGACGAAGCTCAAAGCATTGATGACGGTTAACTAGTGAACTTCATAGAACCCTTTACTTCATAATTTGTCAATTAGTAATTTTAAAATTTGATTCCTTTCCTTTTCGACTTTCAGCAGCTCCTCCTCCAAAATTTTTGCTTGATTAATATATTTTTCAATGTTGTCATTGGATTTTTTCATTTCTTCATTTGATTTTTTAATTTCATACAATATTATTTCATTAATATTTTTCTTTTTTAGTTTTTTCGGTCTAAATAACAAAGGATCTGGTTCTTCTACATGGTTTGTAAATTTTATAGTTTTAGTACTGTTCCCTTCGTAAATTTCCTCTAAATCACCATAAAGTGACCAATCTGATGGTGTAACATTTGTTGCAACGTTTTTTTCTTTTCTAAAAAAATATAAAAAGCTATTACACATTTAACGACACGAATGATTTTAATTTAATTTACGGAAACTATTATTTCAACAAAATTGAACAAATAAAAAAAAAAAGTTTTTACCTGAATTTCGTAGTTAGATTATGCATCTTGTTTTTTATTTCATCAATATCTTTGAAAATTTGATAGTCTTCCAAATTTTTTTTAATTGCTATAATAATATGTTGGTTTCTTTTTACCTTATTCAGTTCATCTTTTCTTTCCTTCCACAAATTAACCAAAACCCTAACTTCGTCGTTGGTCCATGACTCTCTGTGTTTATACTTCCTTTCCATTTCCATATCTTAAAAAAAACATTAATATACACAGTTTTAAATTTAAATATTATAAATTTTCAACTTAATATATTTCAATTTTTTTACTTTAACCTTGTTTTAATTTATTAAAGCAAAATTATTAATTTATTATGTTAAATACTATTGTGATTTACACTACATTTTTTAATAAAGTGATTTTAACTTGATTTCAATTTACAAAAATTTAATTGTCGTTGTCAAAATTAAAATTGGTTTTAATTTCTTTTATAGTATAACTAGTTTAATTTTTGATAGCTTCTTGATTCTGCAAAGTTAAATATGTTTAACTCGATAAATTAGTTCAATTCTTGTTAAACAATAATTTAGTACTCTATGAAAAAATTTTGACATTTTTGAACTAGTTTATCTTTTAAACCAGTTATTTTTCAAGGTTGTGTACTTTTTGATAATCGATTTTTTTTTTTTTTAGATGAATCGTAATATTTGGTATTTTAAATTAAAAATTGTTGGAAAAATTTTTGTAATATCAAATGTAACATAAACAATTAAAAATGAAGGTTAAAAAATAAATTAAAAATTTTCTTTAAAAATCATAAAAGATTTTAATATTGTATTTATAGGTATAACAGAAATTTTTTGATGAATCATATTGGACAAATTAGCAGTTCAATTAATATATTTAAAGTTGAGAAAATTTTTAATTTTTAAAATAAAATTATTTTTTAGTTTTTAACCTACAATCTAAAATATTTTTCAATGGCGTTGAATGTTGCAAAGAAATGAAAATAGAAGTATAAAGGAAAAAGTTCGTATTTGAATTTTAAAAAGTTAAATTTACTATTAACTATTATTCTAGGACAGGTTAAGTTCATTTTTTGAATTTGATCTATGCAATAAGGCGAAGCTTTCTTTAAGGAAAATATGAGAATGGTTTGGCAAAGGAAGAAACGCATCTCCGTCAAAGTAAATAAAAGAGTTCCTATATATGCGTTAGGATCCTCATCCTTTACAGTTTCTTCATATAATTTTTCTAAAGTGTTAGCTTTTATTTCTTTGTTTTCTCTGACTTTTTTTTCATTTTCCTTATCTACTTCAATCAATTTTTTCATTTCAGATATTCCATACTCTATAGTATTTAAAACTTTTTTATTACCATTTATTTTTCCTTTTTCTCTCCCAGTGGATGAGTTTGATGTTGATGTTGACGGTAATGGTGAATTAGATGTTGATGGTAATGATGCATTGGATGGTGGTGGTGACAATGCCGATAGTGGTGGAAATGCTGATGGTGATGGTAGTGGTGATATTACCATATCAAATGTATAATCTACAAAATAATATTGAAATAAATATTTAAATATAAAAAAACACTAAAATTTATTTTACCTTCAAAGCTTTCTTCAACTATGTCTGAGGAACTGATAAATTTGCTGGTTCCCACAATATCCTTCATATCATTAAATAAATCCCAATCAGAAGGTGATCCCCCTGTTGAACCAACATCATTTTTTTCTTTCCTAAAAATAAAATATTAATACAGTAATAAAAATGTGTTGACAAATATACATACCTATATTTTGATTTTAAATTGTGCATTCTTGTTTTTATCTCTGCCACACTTGCTATAATTCCATTGATTTCAAGTTCGTTTTGCATTTGTAAAATTATATGGGAATTTCTTTTTGCTTTGTTTAAGTCTCCCTTTTTCTTTTTCCATATGTTAATAAAAACTTTATATTGATCATCATTCCATAAACTTCGCTTTTTCGCTTTTATATCAGTCATCTACAAATAAAGTTTTAGTTCATATTTCACTTAATTTATGTATTTGAAACAAATATATTTTTAATTCCTATATAAAATATTTACCTTAAATTTGAATTATAATATGAAATAATTACCTAAATATACCTGACACTAACGGTATTTTATTCAACTTTAAAATATTTATGATTTATTGAAAATGATAAAAATACAAACATTCAAAACAATGACAAGCCATTGAAGGGATATAAAGATCCAAAAAAAATTTAATAAATCGGAAAAAAAATCGATTATATCAAAAAATTTAAGTACACAACCTTGAAAATAACATGTTATTAACTAGTTATTATCATATTATACTTGACAGTTTTTCTTCATACAATATATCTAGTTAAATAACATTATAACAACAATATATCAAGTTAGGCTGATAACATGTTATTGTCTCTTTGTGTGAATAGGGTATAACTAGTTTACAGTATTACATCGTTTTTTAAAAAAATTTTATTTCTAGTTAAATATTCATGAAATAAACAATTAGGTCTATGGTTTGTTATTATTATAAGAAAGTAGGGATTGGGGTAAAACGATAGGGGAAAAACTGATGTAAGGAATAGTGGAAACAGCCATTGAAATCTTTATAAACAACTTTACCATCTTAAGAAAAGTGTGGTTATTATCATTCACTAGGCAATTATTATCTATTTGGTTTTAGTTTGCCGAAAAAATTATTAATTTGGACAAGTTTTCTTAATATTTTCCTAAACCCAGATCTTAATTTAGAAATTATTTGAAACTAGATACGTTAGCTTTGAAATTTTGAAACACCGATAGTATTTTTTATCTCCCTAAAATATTTAAGTATTCTAGTAAAAGGATTTTAAGCAATCAATATTTTGATTACGGATTTTTAAATTTATTTTATTTAAATGTTATTTAAATTGATCGTTTTGTCAACAAAATATATCGAAACAGGGTTTGGAAATATCATCGATTGTTAAATTGGACTAGATCTAGAAAAACTAATATTTTTGACATTTGTGCTAACATCAAATTAAAATTCATGTTTAGTTTAGTTTCTCAAAATCTTCCTCGCCAGAATTTGTGTGCTTTAAAAAAAATATTAAAAAAAAATAGTTAAAATGGTATGAAAAAATTTAATTATATTATTTATTTGTTAATTTTACTTTGTTTAATTGTTATAATCTGTAGAAGTATTTAACAATTAAATCAAATATAGTCAATGATTACAATATACGAACCGGGTGTATTTTTTTTTAACTAATCACATGTGATAAATTTGTTAAAACTCATGATGAAAAACTGAATTTTTATCGTAATTAATTTAAAAATTTAAATTATATTCATATAAATAAGATTTAATTAATAAATTAATTGAAAAAATGTACATTTTATAGTGAATTTCTGTTATTACATTTGAGGTTATGTTCAATTAAATTTGTATGACTAATTTAAAGTCTGATCAATATTAATTTTCGCACTTCTGTTTTCTGAATCCATTGATTTTATAATTAAAATTTTCAAAATTTAATAAGAGAATGTTTTAAAATTAAATGTTTCAATTAATGTTTTCGGATAATAAATAAATTTTAAAAACGAATATTTTTAGGAGATGCCATTAAATTCTGTTCGTATATTGAAAAATGAAGCGATGGAGGAAAAGGGAGAAATTGCCCGATTATCTTCTTTTATTGGTGCAATTGCCATTGGAGATTTGGTAAAAAGTACTTTAGGCCCTAAAGGAATGGACAAAATTCTTGTTTCTATGGGTCGAAATGCTGGGGAAGTTCAAGTTACAAATGATGGAGCAACCATTTTAAAAGCAGTTGGTGTAGATAATCCAGCCGCAAAAATTCTTGTTGACATGTCACGTGTTCAGGATGAAGAAGTTGGTGATGGAACCACATCAGTTACAGTATTAGCTGCTGAATTATTACGTGAAGCTGAAAAATTAATTGAACAAAAAATTCACCCTCAAACAATTATCAGTGGTTGGCGTATTGCTACTGGCATTGCAAGTGAAGAATTAATTAAAAATGCTGAAGAACTTTCTCCAGATAATCCTGAAAAATTTCGAGAGACTTTATTGAATATTGCAAAAACAACTTTAAGCTCAAAAATTTTACATCAACACAAAGAGTTTTTCGCTAATTTGGCAGTTGACGCAATTTTAAGATTAAAAGGTTCAGGAAAATTGAATGCCATTCAAATTATAAAAAAATCAGGTGGTGTTTTGGAAGACTCATTTTTAGATGAAGGATTTTTATTAGACAAAAAACCTGGTGTTCATCAACCTAAACGCGTAGAAAATGCAAAAATTTTAGTTGCTAATACTCCCATGGACACCGATAAAATTAAAGTGTTTGGTAGCAATATAAAAGTAGATTCTTTAGCAAAAATTGCTGATTTAGAATTAGCTGAAAAGGAGAAAATGAAAGATAAAGTTAATAAAATTTTAAATCACAAATGTAATGTATTTATAAATCGACAATTGATTTATAATTATCCAGAACAACTGTTTGCTGACGCTGGTATTATGGCAATTGAACATGCTGATTTTGATGGAATTGAAAGATTAGCTTTGGTAACCGGAGCTGAAATCGTTTCAACTTTTGACAATCCAGCACTTGTTAGATTAGGTGAATGTGATGTTATTGAACAAGTAATGATAGGAGAGGATACCTTATTGCGTTTCAGTGGAGTTAAAATGGGAGAGGCTTGTACAATTGTTATTCGTGGAGCAACACAACAAATTGTTGACGAAGCTGATCGTTCTTTACATGACGCATTATGTGTTTTAAACACAACTGTTGAAAAAACAGCTGCAATATATGGCGGTGGCTGTTGTGAAACTCTAATGGCAAACGCTGTGCTAAAAAAGGCAGCCGAAACTGCAGGAAAAGAAGCAATCGCAATGGAAGGATTTGCTAGTAAGTAACTAAAATTGAAAAAAAAAACATTGACTGAAATTTTTATTTTTTTAAGGGGCACTATTACAACTTCCAACTGCTATTGCGGATAATGCTGGTTATGATTCAGCTCAATTAATCTCCGAACTTAGAGCAGCTCATTCTAAAGGAAAAAATTCTTATGGATTAGATATGGTAAATGGAAAAACAGCTTGTATGAAAGAATTGGGAATAAGGGAATCATTCGCTGTTAAACATAGAGTTCTTTTATCTGCAACTGAAGCTGCAGAAATGATTGTTAGAGTTGATGACATTATCCGATGTGCACCAAGAAGACGTGAACCAGACCGTAGATACTGTTAAGGTGTTTTTTTTGCTGCATGTATTTTGTCCATCTCATTTTTTTTTCTTATAATCACATAATACTTAAAATAATTTTTTAACTTATGTTACAATTAACAAATTTATAATAAAAACTTCACTTAAATGCAGAAAAGGTATTTTGTGTTTTATTTGTTAACTCACATTAATGAAAAAAAATCTGATTCGTAAAAAAAATTACAATTATAAAAATAAAATAGAAAAGTAAACTGTTCATTAAAATAGAATCTGACGCTATTAATATCTAATACAATAGATTATGTATATATCAAGATTTTTATTATCTATTATGAAAAATACGTATAATATTATTAACAACTTAAATTTTCATGAACCTGTAATAACTTATTGTATTAGACAATTGCTCTTAAATCAAGCATCAGTAAATGTAGCCCACTTAGTAAACCATCACAATAAACTGAATAGTCATCATTTACATACTCTACTATTAAAAAATATAAAATTAATACTATTAATACTAGTAACTAATTTTTTAATATGTCCAAAAGTTATATATTTTAAAAAAACAAAACAAATATTAAAGATCGATGCCAAAACCACTGAGCCCGGTATTGAGAACATGCAAGATGCAAGTTAAATTACAAATACTAGATCAGCCTTACAATCTTCATGCTCGCGTAAATCTGGCTCTCAATGTTTATTTGTTAACGTTAGTATCAAAAAGCACTATTTTTAAGTTAATCTCTCTTAACATACCCGAAATTAGCTTAAATTTACCGTAGTCTAGGATGGTGTGAAATGTTAAAAAGCTCGACCGATCTTAAATTATTCAAATTTTCCCTAAAGCTCATTTGTTCCTGAAGCAGATGAATTTTTTTCACCGTGAAGCAAATAACTTGCTGAACAAATATTATGTCCGCCACCAGATGGCGTGATCAAAGTCTAGTTTCATAGGGTAGAAACATATTGGATCAGACTAAGCAAGATAGCGTAGAGCGAAGCGGAGAAGTTATTTTTTCTACTAATTCAATAGTGAAATGGTTATATACGTTATCAAAAAAAAAAATTATCGTGGTCTCTTGCTTACTACTCTGGAGTACAGCAATACATATATAAAATAGGGTATTTTATTTTTTCAATTTTCACAAGCGATTTGGCCATAGATTCTTAATACGTTTTATACTATTTTGCTAAAAATGATAAGTTTTAAATCTAAATCAAAGATTTGAATGTGTTTTCTTTTCCGTGTCATCATATTGGTAAAATATATTTATCATTGATAAGTTTACCAAAAGGATTGATAAGTTTGAGATAATTAAGCGTTACCTGTTACAACTATTCTTTTCACAGCGCTCTTTTAAAAATTTCACTCACCAGAAGTTAAAATATTTTCAATTTCTAGTGTAAAGTGAAACCCTACCTTGTGATATACCATAGAATTACTAGTATCATAGAATTACTATACTAGAATGGCAAAAGAATGTTCCCGACTCTTTTCTTCTAATGTGATTTCCTATTCTGAGGTATTCAGACAAAAAAATACATATGCAATTTCATATGCGTATACAAATGGTACGGCTACTTCATTTGTCATTCCTTAAATTTGAGTAAATGAGAATGTTTATTAGGCAGTTTCTAGAAATACATTTGGATTGGGCAGTTTGTATATTGTAAGTTATTTCGAATAAAGATATTTACTATTTTATTTAATTTACTTTTATTTTAAATATTTACTTTTTAATATTAAATATATAATTGAACAAAACATTAAGAAAAAAATTTGAATAATATTTGAACAAATTGCAGTCAATTATTTTTAAAATAATGGAATCTCCAACAAGTATATTTTTAGTTTAATTTTAATTAACTTACATATCTATTTTGATTTATCTTAAGGTTTATCATAGGTTTATTTATTCATCGTGAAAATGAAAATAAGTAAATCAAAAAATAATCATAATTTTTTGAACAAAACAAAAAGTATTTATAGTCTTGTGAATATATAAACATTTTTAGCCATTTTTAAATATGAACGTTTGCAAATATGAAATCTACATTTATGTTAACCGCAAGGAGGGTTTTGATTTCTGTTTCAACTTTCAAATAACTTAACGTTTCCGAATAAAGAATTAAAAGGTTTTTTCTTTACCCTTTTTTTATTCAATCAAAATTTTACTTATTATTTAAAAATTTTAGCATTACAATATGATTTTCAAATTGATTCTATTCGAAAATAGACAATGTTTTGGTAAATTTACAGAACGGTAATTTAATAATAATGAAAAATGGAAAGCAAAAACCAAAAGGAAAATACCTTTAAAATAATTTAAAAAAAATCCACTGAAATTTGTAAAACCTCAAAAAGTAAAAAAAAATTCTTGAAGCAACACTTTCTTCCCATCTTAATAATCCTTTATTTAATTTAATGTTTTTTAAAAAACTTCAAAAAGCACAACACCACACAAATTTTTTGAATATAATATTTTCTAATTTGTTTTCATTTACTTTTAAGTTTGAAATCTTACTTAAATCGTACTTAAAAGTTTCTTTTATATTTCACTTTCAAAATGAAATGAATCGCGGAGAAACTGGTAAATACGTACAAACGGTACACGTACCAAATTTTGAAATTTGTCTGAAAATTTTTTCTCTATTGCCATTCTAGTACTAGTAATTCTATGGATATATCCGAACTACGACGTATGACGTGTAGTATGGCCAGGTATATTTAATATAGATGTAATTTAAGTTTAAAAAATTTTGATAAAATTACTGAAATTAAATAAATATTGATCGATTTCTTTTTGAAAGTTATGATTTGTCGTCTGGTCATTTATGGCAAATATCCAAACTAACGGATTTGAAAAATTTGTGTAGAAAAAAACACGACCATTTTTGTCAGTAATGACAATTAAAAAATTTTGTTAAAAAACCCTACTTTTTATGTTTTATAATTTTCTGCTGTCTTTTTACTTGTGTTGTGTTGTGTTGTGACAGAAGAATAGTCATTTTAATTTTCATTGTCTTCTAAAGTTTGTGTTAAAATAAAAAAATAAAAATTGAAAATTTTTATTAAGTTCATTTTTGAAAATTAAAATAACTTTTAACATATGTTAATATTTAAAATATAATTTAATTAAAATATAAAATTATAAGAATAGGTAATAAAAATCTTATCAAAAATGCATATGTCGTCATAAGTTCTCCAAAGGTATTTTGGGAAATTGTTTCCTCCATATTCAAAAAATAAAAAAATAAAACACAAAAAGTTGAAAATGTATTTACTGTAGTAGTTGTTATACTTATAGAATAAAAGAAAAAAAAAAGTCGTCACGTAAAATTTTTCTTTTATATTTCAGCCATGATAATTTCTTGAGAGTAAATTAATTATTTTTTCATATAAGAATAAAAATATATTTATAATAAAAAAAAAAAAAATAACAAAAAGAACAAAATAAAAAAAAAATTTAAGTGAATTTAAAATTATTGAATGATTGGATAATATTTAAAATGCAAAACGAAAGTGACGAAAGCTGGTTAGAAGAGCAATTAATTGCAGAAATAGATTCTGAGCCAAGTTATGATCGAGAATATGAAAAGCAAAAAGATGTTGTTAGTCGTAATATATGGGGTGCATTTCAGGATTCTGCAACATCAATAGCACAATTATATAGAGGTAAATGATTTGTGGGTGTCGCCCACTGTATCAAATTTTTAATTTTTTAAGAATTTTTTTAAGGGAAAAACATCAAAACTCAAAAGATCGATAATAAATTCTTTGTAAATATCATATTATTTAATTTTTTTAAAGCTGCTTTTAAAAATTTTATAGCTTATTTCTATTTCAGTATTTTTCATTAATAAATATGGATTTTTTTTTAATGTTTTAACTGTATATAATAGTTGTGAAATTTTATTTTTCAATAGGATCTCATTAAAACTTTTTTCAATTATCATCAATATTTTATTTTATGGATATTTTGAAATTTTAATTATAAGTTGATTAATATTTAAAAAATTACAACGACATTGAGTAATTTTAATAAAAAAATTTTAAAATTACTTTGAATTTGAAACGTAAAGATGTACATACTAATATTGTCAATTCGGTTTTATATTACTACCTATGTGTTTTTTAATTACCTCTTATTTTACAAAAATAACTATTTGATGACTCTCCTTAACGGAAAATTTTTAATCTAAGCTAAAATTTAAAATCTAAATCGATAAATTTTAATAAATTTTAATGTAAAGCACGTGTCGTTTTTATGAAAATAAATTTTTATTGAACATTTGCTGTATTTACATTAAAGTTTTCTAATATTTATGTATTTATTAATTATAATTTAATAATAAATACGTGTAATTCATTTTTATTATTAC
The DNA here is from genome assembly GCA_963082915.1 of Dolichopus griseipennis. Lineage (NCBI taxonomy): Eukaryota > Metazoa > Arthropoda > Insecta > Diptera > Dolichopodidae > Dolichopus > Dolichopus griseipennis. The sequence goes on from OY720441.1 coordinate 323,714,384, forward strand.
ATGGTAGGGTAGGAGCATTATATTATATTATAAATAAAAGTTTAAGAATATATTTTCTAATAATAGTTAATTAAAAAATTAATGTAGGAAAAAACACTATCTTGGATTTTTTATTGTTTCATTACAATATAAATAAACAATTAAATTATTACATTCTAAGGTTTTTATTCATAATTCTAAATCTAAACCTTAATTTTAAAAAATTTCATGTCATTAATAATATTCATGCAGTTTTGTAATAAGCATAAAATAAAATAGTTATCTAATATATAAAAATTACTTTTTAAAAATTTTGAAAAGATAAACCTTATATTTATTCCATTCCCCTAATATAATTTTTTTTTGTTAAAGAAAAGTGTATAATGAACCGAATGACTCTATATTTTGTTTATGTATGTTTTAAACAAAGAAATTAAACACTTTCAAAAACAGGTAATCTTTTTTAAACTCGGGATCTTGTATTTTATTTGGTGTACTTATTAGAGGTAATTTCTACCTGGATTTTTGAACCAATATATTTGTACACTTGTTTTCTTCACAATTTTATCGCTTAGAACAGAAATAAATAAAAAACAAAAAATAATTTTTGTTTTGCCTTTTACAATAGTTTAATTACAAAAGAAAATAAACAAGAATATATTTTTACACATTGGTGAATTCAATTCATCAGTATATGAAAATTTTTTGATGAATTGAATTCAACATTTTTATTGTAATATAAAATAAATCAATAGTTAAACGTATACAAAAAGATTTTTATTGTGAAATAAAATAAATTAATAGACCTAAAAAACTTCATAATTTTATTTTAAAGATCGATCATGCTTCAATGATGCTGGAGCTTTATGGTTACCATTTCAAACCGCTGCTGGTACTGTAACAACTTTATATAAAGGTATTTTATATTTATTTATAATTACATTTTTCATTAATTCAGAAAATTAAATTATCTGCAGAATCTTGTGATGGCATTAGACGTACAAATGAATTAGCAGTTCAATCAGGATACCAAAGAAGAACTAGAGAAATCGCTGAATGGGCGCGCAGTAAAAAAAGACGTTATATACGTCGTGAGGATTTGTTGGCCTATTTATTAGGTAAACCGCCACCGTCATTTAGAAGGTATTAATTATTTTGAAAAATTCTTTTCAATTAAATTCAATATATTAAAATATTATTTTCTAGGTTGTCGCCAAAACCAGAATCTAGTTATCATATTCATAACAGTAATCATAGTCATCATAATAATCCATCTATTTTGATTGGATTAAATCATAATACAAATAATGTTGAGTCGAATGATTTACATACATTTAAAGAAGCATTAGTGCGAAAACCAAGGTATGTACATTTAATACAGTTTCAAAACCAAATGAAGATAAAATATAAAAAAATATAAAATATAATTTAAACTAGTCTAAACATCCTTAATTTTCCAAATTTTTAACATTTTTTATGTTATTGATAACCAAAAATTTTTAAAGTTCATTTAAAATAAACTTTTTCATTATCAAGAAATGAATGTTATTAAAATTAAATTAAATAATTATAATTATAACTTATAACATTACTAGTTTATAATATTTTCAAACTTGTAAGTGCCTTTAATGACTAATGGTTATTTAATCTCAAATATATCTAAAGTGTATCGATTACGCTGGCGTAATTATCACAGTTTGAAAACGCATATGAATTTTTAATAATATATTATAAATAAATATTATTTTGAAAAATTGCTATATTAATTTTCTCAAAGACTTTCTTTTTTCAATTTCTATAAAACCTTTCCTTTTCTTAACTGAATTAAATTCTCCTTCTATAAATATGTTAAAAATAAGAACAGTTATTTTCAACTAAAATTGCTTTGTTATTTTAAATGGTTTACTTTAATTTAAATCAATGTATAAATTTTTAAATATTACTCCTCTTTTAGTTTATATAAGCTATAATTTACTTACGATTTACAACTATTATAAATTGTTTATTTTGTTTGATAGGGGCCCGGAACTATATGCTTTTGTATCAAATGAAATTGCTCGACATTGTAAACGTCCTGCAAGTCCATCTGATGTTAATATGGACATTCAAAATTATTGTAATAAACGACAACGTTTTATGTAGAAATGGTTATTCCAATTAAAAATAAATGAACATAAAACAAAAAAAAAAACTTTATAACGTAAAATATAAATAAAAGAAAGTAGGTATATAAAAAAAAATTCTCCTTCAAACTATTCATATATTCTAAAATAAAAATAAAAAAAAAATTAAAAAAAAAGTATATAAAACTTAAAAAAAAAAATATTAAAAGAAAAAAATTTTCAAAACAAAAAAGATATCTGTTAAATGAGGTAGCTTATAAGATTTTTTGGCTTAAAATCCAAATTTAAAAAAAAAATTAAAAAAAATTGTAGAACTAAGAAAGTAGAAATAAGGAGATGTAAGAAAACGTTCAATTTGTAACTTTTAATTTTCTTTTCGTTTTTTATTCATTTAAAATTTATTACAAATTTACAAATCATTCATTTTGTTAAGTAAAAGAATTTTACCAATTAAAAATAATTTATAATTAATTAAATTATATTAAATAGAAAGAAAAAAAATAAAATTCATAGAAGCAATACTTTTTAAATTAAAAAAAAAACAACAAATAAAATTCAAATTAAAAATGTGCCGTTACTAAATATTTAGTAATTAATTAATATTAGGGGGGATTATTTTTTTTTTTTTTTTGTTTTTATAAGGAGAATACTCAAATTTTTAATTCCACTTTATATTTTTATTATTGTACATAAAAAGTATAAAATGAATTTGAATTAAACATTTTTATTGTTTAATATAATAATATGTAATAATGAAGGAAAAAAACACACCATTTTGTTATTTATTTAAATAAGTAGTTGTTTTTGATAAAAACATGTAAACTTACATAGTTAAGGCATTTATAATTTTTTATTTATCAAAATTAAAATGGATTTAGTATTTAAAGTGGAAAGACCTCTTTTCAATAAAAAATGAACTTGTTAAAAATTTCACATAGAAAATATTAAAACAGTAATTTTTTCTAAAACTTCAGTATAAAATTAAGTTATATCAAGATTAATAATAACAATATGGAGAATATAAGTTTATATAAACTGAATATTGTTTGAAGAAAAATTCATGCATTACAAAAAACAATATAAACTTAATTTTCATTATAAACTTATATTTTTTAAATATTAAGAGTTTGTAAGCATTTTATAAAGGTTCATCTAATATTAATATTATTTGATGTTTTTGTTCAAAAACAATATGTTAGCTCTAATATTGTAACTGTGAATCATTACACCAAATTTTTTTCTCTAAATCCTCATCACTTTCTTCAAAATTTTCAACAAGTTCATCACTTTCTTTAAAAATTTTAGGATAAAATAAACTAAAGTATACAGAGCCTTGGTCAATTTTGAATTTATATTCACAGATTTAAATTATTATTAGATTATAATAATAGTATCTAAATTTGAAATTGCTTTTGTGAATTTTTTTGTTAATTATATTAAAAAAAAAATTTTTTTTAAAAAAGAGTTTTGTTCAAGAAATTTAAAAAAATTATTTAATTAAATAAAAATTAATGAAATGTTTTCATTTATTTAAGAATTGTAATATTTAATAGAATAAAACAACTACAACAATATAAAACCGAAATAATTTGTAAGTTGATTTAAAATAATAAATTGTATTAAAAAAATAATTAATAAATTAAATTGTTTTTAAATTAAATTTTGTTTTCTTTTTATTTTTGTTTTGCTCAAAAAGTAAGGTCCACAATTTTGAAAAAAATATAATAAAATATAATATATATATGTGTAATAAAAATTAATAAAATTAATTAATTTTTTATAATGTATCCTATTGAAAATAAATTCTTTGTTGTAGAAATTTAAATTAAAAAAAAAAAGTAACAATAACACCAATTAATAGTTGTTAGAAAAATATTTCCATTTTAATTAACGTAATTTCTCTAGTAAATATTACAATTGATATTATTAAAAAAAAATAAGTAAACTAAATGTGTTTTTTGTTGCTTTTAATTTTATTCCTGAAAAAATAGAAAATTTTAAATTTATTCTTTGTCTTATATTTAAATAACAAACTTAAAATTTCTAAAATAAATTTTAAGTTGTTAAATATTAAATTTTAGTCTATTGTTGTCTGTAATATTATTAATTTATTCAGCTTGACGTTTTGTTCGTTGTTTTTCAACTTCTTCAACAGTAATGAGCTATGAAAACAATTCTTTAAATTAAATCGAGCAGATTTAAAAAGTTTAACAATGTCAACAGTTTAAAAAGAAATAAAACTTTAAATGGAAATTATATATAAAAATATAGAAACCAATTTCTTTTTAAATATTTTTTGTAGACCTTACTTTAATATGTATACTGACTATTTAAAATTGAAAAAAAATTTAATGTACTTTGTAAATAAATTTTTTTTTTTAGTATTATTAACCAAATAATAATATGCATAATGATTTTCTTTCTGTTCTGCCTTTTTGTTTTTCTAAACAATATTATAATTTTTATAAGCTGTTAATTAAAAATAAAAAACTTTGTAAAATTTTATGAAACCAAGAGAGAGAAAAAAAATTTAAAATACAAATTATGACAAAATAAATAAATAAAACAAATACTAATATTGAATTAAAGTAATTATTTAGTGAAAAAAAAAATATTATTTAGCTACTACTACATTAAATTGTGAATAATAAATAAATATTAAATTATATTTTCATAAAGAAATGATATAATTAAGAAATTTTATTTTGTGAAACTTAAATTCATGATTTTAGAAAGCACTATATTTTTAACTACTACAATAAACAAAAAACTATTTCGAACAGTAACAGATTTTATTTAATTATTTTTTTAGGAAAATATAAAATTTTATTATTTTTAATATTTTAATTTTTTTTTTAATAACTTATGATGATTAATGTACCTTAATTTTTGTACTATGGATGGTTTTTTCTAATATTTTGTTTATCTTCTGATCATTTTTAAATTTTAAAGAAATTTTTAAACATTGTTTTGAGTTTATCTTCTGAACAGTTTTAAATTTTAAAGAAATATTTAAACATTGTTTTGAGTAAATTGATAAAAAATTCTATAGTTTTTTTTATAAATTATCAAACAATTCTTTGCAATTGTTCTTCCAATGCAATGTAAGTTCTACTACCGCAATCAGTAAATGCTAGAGTATAATTGAAAGCAAAGTGATTTTTGGAACTTCTATAAAAAGTAATTTTTGGAACTTCTTTTGTTCAATTTGTATGCACTGACTTGATAATTTCCGTTTGCGTTATTTAAAAATAGCATTACATTTTAAAATTTCGATATGACTGTAACACTCAAAATTGTTTGATAGCAATTTAAGTTTATGATAGAAATACATATATTTTAAAAAGAAAATTTTAATCCGAATTAATTTTTTTTAGAAATGACAAAAACACACATAGAAGAAACTTAAATTAAAAATTTTATATATTAAAAACTTAATAAAGAAAATTGTTTCAAAAATTTCATTGATTTTAGGCATGGAAATGAAAAAGATCAAATGAATATTATTAAAAATGATCAGAGAATCAAACTTTGAGTCAAACGATCATCAATTTATTGATGTTCAAGAAAATGTCTTAAAATTTTCTGTTTTCTTATAACAGGATTATCAATTTTTGGTTATAAGTTGATTAAATAACAGTTATTACTTTTTAATTACATGTATGATCAGCTAAAGATTTGATTCACTTTATTTTTCCTATCTTTGTTAAATATAACCATCATTTGATCGTTACTGTTTTAAATTTTGTTTTATTATGTTTTATGTGCATTAATTACAAATATATTTTGCAAATAGATCAATAATGTTTTCTAATTTTAAAATAATTTAATTAAATCAAAATTTTATTCACAAATTAATTTTATTATTTATAAAAGTTTTTTTATAATTCTTCTAATCTTTATTTAAATATAAAAAAATGGTTAATAATAAAATTTAAATATAATTAATTCGTTTATCAGTTAAATATTAATCATTTTTTGATCTCATAAGAGATAATTTATGTAATTTCCCATTATAGAATTTAATTTGTAAAAAAAAAAAGAACAAATATAAAATAATTAATTTTATGTTCAATTTGTTAAATTTAAAGTTTTTTTTTGCATTAGTTTGTTAAATCAAAATTAAAATTTAACTAAATAAAAATATATAGTTTCAATTAAATTAAATAAAATTAACGTTGTGTTCTTCTTTAAAAAACAATTTTAATAAGTAAAAAAAAATTTTTTGAAATTAATATTAAATTTAAAGAATATTTTTATTTTAAAATTTAATTATTATAGAATCAGTATGAATATTCTAAGCTTTTAAAATTATTTTTGCTTTATGTATATATTTATAATTAACAAAAACGAAGTCATAAAAAAAGAAGATTTATAAATAAAGTCAGAAAACAACAATAAAATTGTTTTAATTCACTTAATTTGTACAAAAAATGCACATTTTAATTATTGTAAACTTATTTAAATTTATTTTATAATAAGATGACGAATTCATATAGAGATAATATTTTAATTGGAAGAGAGGTTTTGTTAAATCCTTTCATTAATTTTTCTTTCAATTTTATTTTGTACAAATTGAAATGGTTTCAACATTTTTTTTTTTAAATTCAATATTTTGCCATTAACCAAAATAGAAGATTCACAACAGAATTGAATAAATTTTGAAGAGGTAAGCAAAATTTTTCAAAAAATTCTATTTATTTCATTATCAACTCGAAACAAAGTTTATAGAAGATCAAAAATTTACATAATAAAAGAAATTTATACTTACGTGTAAAGTATTTTAAAACGTGACTATAAAGTATAATATTATTTTTACTGGAGTAGAAAATAATGAAATATTTAAAAATTTAAATAATTTTTGTTGTGAATAATTAATAATCTATTAGGGCCCATCACGTTAATTTTCTTACTGTCGTATTTGCTATTGTCGTAAGTTACAAAAGTCGGAATAATTATCAAATTTGAATTTATATTTTAAAAAATCAATTTAATAATATTTTGATTTTTTTTTAAATTTAAATTTTCAAATATGAATATCAATTTTAATTTTTAAATAAAAATTTTATAATTATATTTTTAAATTCCAATTTTCAAATCTAAATTAAATTATAAAAATTCAACGCACCAAAAAAATAAACTTTGGACTAGTTTATTATGCTATTTTAATTTTATTTTCGTATCATCATAAGTTTACGATTTCGTATTTTAATTTATTTTAAAAACCTTCAATCCATAGCAAACTTTTCATACAAAAAAAAAAATAAACGAACGGGGAAAAAAAACGACGATAAGAAAACTTAAGTGACGGGCCCTTTAATATATAGTTTTAAAAAATTATAGATTTTTGTAAAATTTTTAAAAACTTCTATATTCAATTGTTGAATTCAAGGTTTATGTAATACAATTATCAAATGTTAACTTCTATTTCTTATTGTGTCATAAAAATATTTTAATTTGCGTTTCTACATTATTTGATTTGAAGTTTTTTTTTATAAACCATCTGAAAATGAATGGTTGGCTACAAAATCTCTTGTGTAAAAATTTTTTCTCAAAAACTAAGTTATTAGCTTGGTTCATGATTTCTTTATGTCCGTACTGACTATCATTGTTTAGACAGTTACCTGTCATGTAAAGTCTCTATTGCTCTTCTGTTTACCTCTATTTCAATTGGTTCTATATCCAAGATTGCTTTCATGGCCTTGGTTGATGTGGTTATAGTCGAACCAGTTATCCCCAAACAGCCGTGGCGCTGGACTTGTGTTAATATTAACACAAGTTACTTATCTTACTTTTTAAAATTTTGAACACTGATGTTTTATCTGTCTTTAAAGCCCCTCCAAATTTTATTTCATGTATGTAATATATTAACAACCAAGCATCTTTTACTATTCTTGTATTTTTGTCATTTTTACTTTTTCCTCTTAACTTTTTCAAAATGTAGTTCATATGCGAGATTTATAGTTAGAAACTTTATTTTGGCACGGTAGTTCAAAAAATGGAACTGTTATCATACAACTATTCATTATAAATAATTTTAATTTAAAATTTTTAATAAAACAAAATAGAAATATTTTTGTGGAATTTTCTGTTGACGGAAACTTAATTTGTTAATGCAAAGCTTTCCTAAAGCAAGGGAATTTTAGATGATCTTAAATATGGAATATTTTTGGACGTTCAAATATCAATTATATCAATTTTTTCTAGTATGAAATGAAAAATAATCGATTAATTTTAAAATAATTTTTAATGATTAAAATTAATTATTAACATAATATTTTGTATACAATAAACACAATTTATTTTTTTAAGTACAATTAATTTAATAATATATAAATTTAGGCACATCTGTATTTTGGTATGGAATTATTCACTTCAAAATTCATCTTTATTTAATAAATATTTAAGGCATAGCTATGTTTTTTTTTTTTTTTTAATTATAAGTAGTTTTTGAACAACACACAAAAAATATCTATTATATAATATGTATCTACTTTAGTCCTCCTTTAAAACTAATGGTATAACAACATGTGGTTCATTGTTTTTAGGATTATCAGAATATAGTTCATAGGTTTTTGCATTCAAATCAAATACACCAACTGCAATTGTTTTAACTAATTCATTTATATCACCATTATCTCTAAAGACGCAATGTTCTCCACCACTGGTATCTCCTAACATTTTTTTAACATCTTCCTTAGTTTTTGGTAAATCATACGACTTAAAAGCTTTCATTCTACTATCACTTGAATCTACCATATGAGGATTGATTTCGGGTACTTTTAAACGCAAATATCTAAAATATAAATAAATTTTTTAATTTTAAACAAATTTAAAGTTAAAAATTTAGTAAATTATAATAAAACTTACTTATTGCAATGATAACTATGATCTCCAATTGGAATTTCACGTACATCAAGTTGAGATACATTATCATCTCCATCAACTGGACCCATTTCAATATTATAACACATTTTTGAATCATTATTTCTAAAAGAAAAGAAAAGGTTTTTGCAGGGTTTATAAAGGATCCTTTACACAAGTGAAGGTTAAACTTACTTTAAAAATGTCATATTAATTGAACAAGCATCAGCAGCACCAACTCCAGAATCTTTTAAAATAGTTAACGCTTGTTCATATGAATCGGCAGATAATAAAGATCTTGTTAATAAATGACGAGCTATTAAATAAATTTTATTACATTTACAATTTACTTAATTTTATGGAGATAAATATTTCTTACGTGTTTTGCCACTTCTTAAAAATTGAGCTGATATTGTATTAATTGAAAATACAAGTCCATGATGATTATAATTCATTGTATAACCAGGTAAATGACCAGCGTAACATAATGACATAAATCTTTCTTCTTTAACTTTATATTTTCCTTGTGGTTCATCATTTATTATATGTGCCACAACAAAATAATAATTATTTAGTGTTTCAGTTAAAGCATCTTCAGTATGAGCTAGAATTCTCTAAAATAAAAAATAAAATAGTTAATTAATACAATTTCAAAGTTTAAGAATCTGGAACAAACAAAAGTTTGAAAATTTACTCTTCAAAAAGATTCTTTAAATTTTATTCATAAAAATTAATAAATTTTAAATAAAAAATAAATATCACATACACAGTCTTCATTGTTTACAATAATTGTTGAACATCCAACTGGAGCTTGAATTGAATTTTGATTCTTCAAAGACATCGGCAATATATCATCCATATGAAGCAAGAACAGCTGAAATAAAAATGATATATATTTATAATTAATATTTTATTAAATTAATTAAACTTATATAACTTTTTTTTTTCAAATTAAATTTGATTGATTTTAAAGAGAGCCACAATTTTTAGTTTTAGACATTTAGAATTTTATTCTCCGAAAAAGTTGAGCAACAAAAAATGAAAAGATGGAAAGAATATGTATTAAAGGATTATAATCCATACAATGGCAAGACAATATTCGGAATAACCAATACCAAGGAAAGAACCAGGGAAATATCTTAATAACACAATGATTTAGATTTTAGATTGAAGATGAAATTGCTTTCTATTACAAGTAGAACTATAGTTAAACGCCAGGTAGACTTATAAAACTTATACAATTATGTTCGGCATTCAATAAAGCCCTTCTTAGACGGAATACCTTGACAGCACAGATATAGAAATCATAGCAAAACATTGATAGTAGATTATAAATAATGCAAAAATTAAATACGACAGTTAGAAGAATTACTGGAAGCTCTCTTAGATTAAAAAAAAAACACAAATCTTAAGATTTTCAACGCTTTCAACACTGTGCTACATTAGTTTGGAATCTGAGTGAACACTGAAATAAATGTTCTGATCAAACAGAATAACTAATAGCCAGCGCCGATTGGTTGGGCAGGAAATACGATTTAAGAAGACAAGAAAGTACGATTGCCAGGGAGAGCTGAGAAATAGCTGAAAAAGAAACCGAGCAAATAGAATTGAAACAAATTATTAGAACAAATAAATAAAATTCATAAGTCGGAGCTAAACCCATATCCAAGACCATATACCATAATTATTTCCCTTAGATTTCATTCGTATAGAATGTTTTTTTTATGTCTGATGTTTTTGAATGAACCATTTATTGATTAACCTTGCTTGAACCTCAAAGCAAAATTTTTAATTACAAGAATTAAAAACGTTTCTATACATTTTTAATTTGAAAAAATTGGAATAACTTCCTGTAACACAAAATATCCAATATAAATACAAATTAGTCAATTCAAAGTTATTTAAAAATCTAATATGTTAATCCTATATATGTTTTCTAGGTATATAAAAAAACAAGTGATGAAAAAAACCAAGGGTTTTTAAAAAGCTCATTTTCAAAATTATATAGGGTTTCTTATTGAGTATTTTATCTTATCATTTATTTTTATAAAAATATATATAAAAACAAATGATAATATTATAATTTACTTATTTCATCAATTAATTAATTATGAATAATAATGAAATCAAAATTAGAATATAATCCCAAAGCACTCAAGAAAACCTGTTAACAAGTGTGAAATATAATGTTGGAGCTTCAATGTTAACGTTTAATTTTGGAAAAACTTACACCGGTGAATAAGTAAGTCCTAAGTTTTAAGTTCTAATAGCCCTTGAACAGTAAGGTTCCCAAATTTTTGCTTAGAAAACTTATGATGGATCTGCCTAATCCCCTTCTGTCCCCACCCATTTTTTTAGGTTCTAGGAAATCAATTGTGAACTCCACCAAAATTTGGAATTTCACCCCCAATTTTATTATCTAAGCAAAAATGGTTAAAACTAAGAGGCAATTTCTTCAATTTAAAGAACCTCTTTCAAATTTAAGAAAAACCTTTAATATATGTTATAATATAATGTTGGACCTTTAAATTTTGTATGTTTGTAAAAAATTATTTGAACAGGTATTCAAGTTACAGGTTACAGGGGACATGACAAAAAAAATTTTGGTGACCGATATGGGAAAAAAATTTTGCAAAAATTGAGTTTTGCATAATGGTAAATTTTAGTACCGTATGGCAACCCTATATATTTACTTTTTAAAAATTTATAAAGTTTATAAAACCAGCTATCTTTGCCGTTTTCAGATTGAAAATACACCTTAAAGAACTCTTGTTATAACAATTTAAATACAGGGATTTTTCCAACTTTGGGGGCTGTAACTCTGTAACGGGTGGAGCTACGGGAAAAAAATTTTTCTACGACATTATTTTTTTTGCAATACCTACCCGTTGTTAAAATTCTTTACTTTATATCAAACGGTGTAAAAGATTTTGTAAACATACGGACGGACGGATAGAGTGAAGCTATATAGGCATATTTTTACAAAATTTTTTGAAAATGTTCTAAAAATTAATCTAATACAATTCTCAATAAATCGCAACTCTCAATTAAAATCTATTATGTTCTAATTTATATATTTTTAAAATATTTAAGACTTTTTTTCTAAATAATTAACTGTTTAACCATAAAACCAATAAAACTATTAAATTTAATGGTTGTTGATTAAATTTTATTTTCCATGATTTAAAATGTCATTGAATTTTTACATTATTCCTTGACAGTATAATGAGAATTTTATTAAAAAAAGAATTAAAAATTCTGCAAAATACTTATTCAAACTTGACCAAGAAATTGAAAATACATACTCGTATCTACTTTTGGTTTTATAGGTAATATAATGAAAAGTAATTTTGTACAATAAGACCATTAGCTATTTAATCCATTATACGGTAATAAAATAAAAAAGTATAAGTGCAAAAGTAAAGTTAAGTACACATGGGAGAGCGAAAAATTTATAGAGTTCACAAAAAAATCTCAGTTGAGCCAACTACTTGTTCGTGTGAGGTTAATTAATCGTAGGGATCTGAAATAGCTGTATTAGAAATTTTGGTCCCTGGATCGAAAATCTTGATTGCCAATAGAGTAAAAAATCTTATTATATAACCAAATAATTAACCCTATATGTGGTTGTACGGCATACCTTTTTTGGGGCTGTATCAAACGAACATATGTTCAAAAAATTCAAGCATTTCAAAGCAAAGTGTTATATGTAACATGGTGAGTGCTCCCTGGTACGTACGAAATTGCGACTTACATTCCGGATCTAGAGATTTCTGATTTTGGCGATGAAATTAAAAAATATGGAACAAAACATTAGACCCGCTTAGAAGGTCACATAAACATAGAAGCGTCAAACCCTATATTATCATCAAATATCAATAAATGCTTCAGACCCCTCGAATTAACTATAAATTCAGATCACCTTAATAGAGGTCTGTAATGTCAGTAGATCATGAACAGTTAGCGCAAAATTAATGGTTAGCTTCTTAGACTATAGTTTTAATATTTTAAAACCAGGCAAGTTTTTTTAGTGTGTTAGAGTCGAAACTAGCACAGTCTCTTTCGATTAATTTCACCGATCTTACCCCAAGAAAAAAAAAAAAAGAGTTTTTTAAAAATCGGTCTCCTTATATCAATAAATTAACATGCTTTCAATATTTAATAAATTAAATTATAAAATTTGAGGTTTTTTTCCTAAATCAAAATGTGATAGTTAAAAATTAAGAAGTTAAAGTTAGCCAAAAAACTACTCAAAGTAATTAAATTTTGTTTGATAACTGTATTGTAAATGGAAAGAACAGTTCATAATTCATATGTCTGGATCTGACCATTCTATTTTTAATTAAATTCAATTAAATGCAAAATAAATATCAAACTAAGTCCTAAACTATGTGCAAAAGATCACTAGAGTAAAATCAGCAGTTCTACGAAGAACTCTTTTTTTTTAAGCGCTAACTGCTCTTCAACAGTTAGGCTAATATATATCATAGGCTTGTCTATACCATAACTTGGAACAGGGGGTTATATTATATTCGTGTTATTAGAATTAATATTAATGAATTCCACAATGAGTTTCACTCTTGTAAAACCATTTGGCAGAGAAAAGTTTTGTCTTCGCATAGAGTTGTATACAAGTATTAGTCTCCCGTGTGTACTTAGCCAAATTTATTTCTTGTGAAAAAAATTTATTCAGTAATAGCTATATATGTATATAGTCATTTTTATGTTCCAACATAAAGTTTTTCCAACAGAATGCATTTTCCTCTTTAACAAATTTTTTTAAACAAGTACGTTTTTTTTTTTTTTTTTTTTAATTATGTGTTAAATTTACTGTATAATAGACCTTTCAACTAGTAATTTAAATTTATTATAATAAATTTAAATTTTCAGACATAAGCACAAATTCTATAATTAACTTCTTAAATTTAGTTTGAATTTGAAAATTATTTATGAAATTGTAAATATTGAATTATGAAAATCTACAAAAACATGAATTGTTTAATTCACTTATTGAGTGAAAAATTAACTTATGGTTAAATTAAGAATATTTAACTAGATAAAAAATTTAAATATTGTTTAATTAATTAATATATTAAATTGCATACCATATAAATCGTACAACAAACAAAAAAATGAAAAAGAATTTTTATTTGTTTATTGATTTTAATTATTAATTAATGTAGATTATCGTTATTATTTAATGAATGGAATATTTTTTAGTTGGTAAAACAATAAATAGATGTCATGGTTGTGTTTAATGTTTAATTTATTAAAAAAAAAAAAATAAGTAGTTTTAGCTAAATTTGTGCTTTAAATGTGCATTCTCAAATGTTTAAGATTATGGAAAAATTTTTCAATTGAATAATAACAAGTCTAGGTTATAATTTGGTATTAACGGTTAAATTTAGTATTAAACATTATAACGTTGATTATAGAAAAGTTTTTATTTAATATTTTGATAAAATATATATATATATATCGATTAAAATTTAGTAAAAGAATTTAAATTTTTAATATTCTATTCTTAGGAGAGGAAATGAGATAAATTTTGATTTGATTCAAGTTATAATTTGAATTTTTACTAACTTTACAGTTATCATAGCTGTTTCATTTCTGTTATTTCAGCCGTCCTGGAAATTTAAAAGATGTCAAAAAATGCATACAAATTTTGTCTTTGTTACCTGGATGTTAATTTGTATGGACGCTACCGGTTAAACGACTTGACATAGAGAGCCTGAAATGTAAGTAACTCTGTTCGAAATAGAAAGAACTGCATTTCTTTTGAGTCGCAACTTCCTATTTTTGATACCTCTTCTAAAAAATTTGCTTGGCCAATTTTCATTGTTTTTGAGACACAAGAAGTATGTAATTTAGCTGAATTCAGCTATTATACTGGACAAACAGGTTAAGTGCCCCATTATTTTGCGTACAGGGGGATGTCTTTTTTTAGTGAGTAGGAATCTCACACTCCTGGGAAAATTAGTAGTTCAGGTGTTTTTTGAAGGATTTTTCCTTCCTTAAAACAAACCAACGGTTTCCTGATTTCGGAAAGTTCAACCCTTTATAAGTTGCATATGGGGTTTTCTTTACATCATTACAGGTTTTCTTTTATATCATAATTTGACGTATTCTTAGCGAGCTGTGAAAAGGCCTTAGCGAGCTGTCTTTTGTTTGGAAATCTTCGATCCAGATTTCCTGTTAAAACGCAAATTTTTTTTTTTTTAATTTCAGTTTTGTATAGTGAGCTCCTTGCCGAGCTCCATTAACATTCGTTCAGAATTTTTAGAAGTATATATGTAGGTACATATAATATTAGTCAATAGGTGATAAGAAGGATAACAAACTGAAAAAATAATACAATCTTTAACAAATTTTAGTGCATTTTCTGTTTTTTCATGACTCTAATTTTTACTTTATATAGCTAGCAATTATAATGAATTGAGTTCTAGCACTGAAGAAGTCTGGACGAAATTGAAGTCTTCGTAGACGAAATACTGGTATTTGCAAAAACAAATAATTTAAGTGAAATTAAAAGGAAACTAATGGTTTTTTATTTCTTTCATTTACATTTCAGTAAAACGCTCAATAATATATTAAATATTCAAATATAATGAGTTTTAAAAAAATCATGTTTTTATCTTAGAGATCCTCTGCTATTGACACCCTTGAATCGTGTTTATTATTATACCATACGATGATTACACAATTTATATCCATATTTATTTATTTTTTAAATTATAGTAAAAATATGTTTTATTATTTTAAAATTTATTTTTTAAAATATTGTTTTATTATATATTCAATATATTTTGAAATCTACAAATTCCAATAATTTTCAAATATTACCTAGATTAATAAATTTTAATTAATAGTTTTCAATAAGGAATTATATAAGGTAAGTATATAAAGACTTAGACTTTAGAGCTTGTTATAATGCTATATAACATAATTAATAATGAAATTAATTACGAACGGAAATACGAAAACTATTTATTATTTTACATACTATAGTTTTTAAATAAATTTCAAAAATTACAATTATTACACTGTCATTCATGAAATTGTAAAATTCGGTTGTTAAAATTTAAATTATATGTATATATAACATTAAATTTCAACAATTGTCAATCACTGAATACAGTAGTAATATTAAAGTTACAATTTATATTTATTAGTATATACTTACATATGTATATAATTATATGAAAACAAATATGTATGGCAAAATTGAAAATTTTATCTAAACTTGTTATAATAGTCTATCATTATATAATAGTAATTATTAATTAATTAAAATAATTTAATAAATAATATATTATTAACTTATTTACCCACAGTAAATTAATTAAGCCATCAGCATGATAAAGATCAACACATTTGATTTGATACAAAAAATAAATAACTTGTCAGTTGTCTTGTCAGATTTATTTATAGAATAGTAATTAGTTATGTCAAAGGCATGTAGGTAATTTGAGGCAAATAGTGGTAAAATTATATATGGATATTAATAAGTTTTTAAATTAGTAATAAAAAAAAAACATACGGCAAAAAATAAAGGTTTAATTAAAATTAGTACAAAATGTTAAGAAAATTTTGTAATGTAAAGCATATATATTTGGAAACTTGAAGATATAAAGTACAGTTATTTGATGACGTAATTTAAATTTATGATCATCCATATTTTTTTAACTTTTTAAAAATTAATATCTACGAGAGTGTATACCCATTTCGAGGAATTTTAATATTACTTCACCCATTATATACATATTTTTAAGGCATTTATTTTAAATTGGTTAAAGTGGAAAAGATGTAGCAATGAACGAACCTTCATCTTCACTTGATTAATCTGTATAGCTTTGAAGTTTTAAAACAAAATTATCGTTTTAAAAATGATTTACCTAAAATTTTTTCAATTTGACCAATAGCTCAGTGGTAAAATGGCGGCTATTCAATCGAAAAGTCTCGGGTTCAAACCCTGATTGGATCATGTCTAATAAAAAAATATAGTGTGTATTAGGATATTATTATCAGGCAATTGTCTGTTAGTACAAATAAATAAATAAATAAAATTTGTCTAAACGATTTTTCTACATATTGTCTGCGACATAAATATATATAAATTTTTTGGCCAGTCAAATAAAAATATATAACTAAATAAATAAAACCATAAAAATGATTTAATTACACATAATTTTTTAATTCCAAATACGTAAATACATTTAATATTTTTTTTAGTAATAAATAATTGTTAACTTTTGAGTTAAAATTAAATAAAGAAGGTGTAATAAAATTATTGTTGACACTCAGATGGACATAACAGTTTTGAATTTAATAAAAAAAAAATATATAAAGAGACTTGAAAATCTTGAATTTTTTTATTACCTATTAGAATTGTATTCTGTTAATTACCTATACTTTGATGATTTATATTTCTATAGATTAATTTCTTTATGTATATGAAATTTAAAGAGTTCATATATAATAAATTTCACATTTTTAAAAGTTGTGTTATGACGATGTATCTATTTCTCATATAATTATATAAAGCGGAAGATACGATGTGTTTATTTGATTACTCCTCAATATAGAAAGGAGCATTCGAAAGAATTAGTATTTTGAAAAAAATTTTCTATAAACGTACAAGAAATTGTACGCTTATTTTTCCTTTTGATTGTCTAAATTGAACTTTTAACCTTCTAATCAGAAATTTTTTAGTTATCTTCTTTTTTATGATACAAAATGAAAAATGTCAATTTTGCAATTTTGATTCAAACTAAAAAAATGAAATTTATTTTCGCGAATTTAAAGGTACAATAAAAGCTCCCCTGCAATTATGTAGAATAAATTTTATAAACTTAATCTCTTTTCATTTTATTCTACGCATGTTTAAACAATATTTTTTATATGTAGGATTTGAGATTACCCCTAACTATAATAGTCATATGATGTACGAGTCATGTACGATTGTATGACATTTCATATAATTAACTATAATAGAAATAACATAACCATCATTTGTTCGTATTTAGAAATAATTCGTCAAGTCATAGGCATACGAAACGAAGCGTATACAAATCATATGATATCATACATACAAGCAAACTAAATTGAAAAGAAATTAAAGGTAACTGAAACTAAAATTAAAAAGAAATTAAAAATTTCAGAATCACACATAAAAAGTTAAACTCATAAATTTTTTTTTTAATTAAATGTTTATGTTTGACATTTTATGCGTATGATTAGTTATGACTATTATTTAGGGTTATGATTTTGATGATTTTATCGAAAGTAATATGTCATATAAAAATATGACTATTATAGTTAGGGGTATTTACATTTTATATATTCATTAAAAACAATAAAATGTAGTTATTCTATATTGTTCCAGTTTAGTTCGTGCTGCTATCTATGGTTACCATTTAACTTCAAATTTGTGATTTGATCAAGTCTTAAGTTTTGAAAATGGAAGAAACGCTATCAAATTAAATCTAAACTGTATTTATTTTAGATAAATTTTATGTAAAGATTACAAGGGTAGGCCAAAATATATTAACGATGTATTATATAGGTATAACTTGAAGTATATATATAAACAAATATCTGGTGCATATTTTGCAATAAAGGCATAGATGCTAGTACTAAATCTACTTATTTTATTATGTAAACGTATGGTAAATTTATTTTAAATTTTTTTTTTGTTTTTTTAAATAATAACTGTTCAACTGCTTCAACTTATTTGCTATAGGTACATCTTTTTTTTTGTTATACAGTGAAAGTTCTCTTAGCCGGACGTTCTTATATACGGACATCTCTTTAAGACGGACGGTTTTTTCAAAACTAATTCTTTTTTTAAATTTTTCATACAAAACACATTCTTTTAACCGGACACTCTAATAACCGGACGCGGACACTTAAATCATTCTTTAAATTTCAAAAAAATCTCCCGTAAACGGACACTTGTAATTTATGAGCAAGCTTTTTTTATTTAATGTGAGTAATATGATGTATACATTCAATCCAATACAAATTTTGTATTATAATTTACTATTATAATATATTATATTTATTTATAGGTACGCATTCTAATTAAAAATTTTTCCATTTTTTAAAAATAATACGTATTAGGTTTATTACGCAAACGTTGTAGGTAAAGTTCACCAGTTCTTGAAGAATTGGAAACTAAAACCTACAATGAAGTCTTAAAAACTATTGATAGTTTAAAAAAATTTGCAACATTTAAAGAGGATCTTACAGCATTCCAGTTTATAAAAAACTTAGAAACACATTTCAAAAACAGTGTTTGAAAAATTGACCAAGAAAAAATACGGCAGTCAAAGTTTTCAAATTTTTTCAAAAGACTACTAATTCTTAAACTCTGGAATGGAAGTAGCATGTAATTTAAACAAATAATGTTAATCTGTATTGAATTTATAGATTTTTTGTTTAGTTTTTGTAGTAATTTTTATTTTCTTTTGTTATTATACCCGTGCATATATATATGAACATCGGGTATATTAGATTTGCTCCTCCGTTTGTAACGCATCGATCTAGACGAGCTAGATATAGTGTCAAGGGTACGTATCGGCTCAGAATCGAAAAATTAGTCGATCTAGCTATGTGTGTCTGTCCGTCCGTCCGTTCGTGTGTCATCACGATAACTCAAAAACTAAAAGGGCTAGAGTCTTGAAATTCACACAAAGTCATTTTTAGACAATTTCTAGGTTCCCTATTGTTTTTGGTTAAAATCGGACCAAGGCTTCGGGGAGCTGCCATACAACTTTTTTGCACCAATATGAATTTCTTCAAAACTATTTATACTACGGGGATGAAAATTACACACGGTTAGTTTTATATTGACTCCGGCACTTATATGAAGTTTCAAAATGTTAGGGCCCCATTTTCGGGGGGCTGCCATACAACTTCCTTGCACCAATATGAATTTCTTCAAAACTAATTATACTACGCGGATGAAAATTACACACGGTTAGTTATATAATGAATCGAGCACTTATATGAAGTTTCAAAATGTTAGGGCCCCATTTATGGGGGGCTGCCATACAACTTCTTTGCACCAATATGAATTTCTTCAAAACTAATTATACTACGAGGCTGAAAACTACACACGGTTAGTTATATAATGAATCGAGCACTTATATGAAGTTTCAAAATGTTAGGGCCCCATTTTCGGAGGGCTGCCATACAAAGTTTTCGATTCAATAACTGTGAATCTAATAAAGCTACAAGGTTAAAATTAAAATTGGGCAGGTAAATTAATAGGGCAAGTTACTTGGCAAAGTTGGACATCACTCGGACCATCGGACTTTTAGGGTGGGCCAATTTTTTTTTTTTGTTTTTTTTTCTTTGTTCTTTTTTTTTTTTTTTATTTTTTTTTTTTTTTTTTTTAAGCTTAAGTTATGGGACAATGAATGAAAACTTTTTTTTTTTTTTTTGTGATTTTTTTTTTTTTTTGTTAATTTTTTTTTTTTTTTTTTAAGCTAAAGTTATGGGACAATGAATGAAAATTTTGTTTTTTGTTTTGTGACTTTTTTTTTTTTTTTGTTAATTTTTTTTTTTTTTTTTACGTCAAAATTATGGGGTAATGAGTTAAATGTATAAGAGAAGTAAATTACGGTTTATTTTATACACCATAGTGGGTATGCACGGGTATCTAAAAGTTGACAAGGGCAACTATAATCTTCCTCGTTTAGTTTTTATGTTGTTTTACCATTATAATTTTACCCTTAAAAAAACGTTATTAAAAAAATTAATAATGAATTTAAGAAAAGTTATAAAAATTTTTTTTTCTATTAACCGGACAGTTCTCATAAGCGGACGAAAATTGAGAACCGTGAGTGTCCGTTTATGAGAGCTTTCACTGTATATTGTAATAATTTTATATTGAATTATAAGGTATTTCTGGTATCTGCGAGTTATATTATTTTATTAAAGATATATAATTAGGGTTGAGTCATTAATCATTGAATCATTTGTATCGGACATTAAGCTTAATACAAGCTTTTGTTGTATGTTATGTTCATTTAGAAAATTATCACCAACCTATTAGGTCATCATTTAAACACAATGACGAATTGTAGCTTAGTCGAGTTGAATAATTTAACAAAATAACCATTTTTAAACTTTTACTAGGATTCGGACTCGAGCCCGTCAAATGAAAGGTCGACAAAACATAATAAGACACATTTTTTAAACAACAAAAATTATTGAAAAAAATTTATTATATATATAAATACAACATATTTTAATAAAAATAAAAATTTATATACAATATATACGAACTTGATTTTCATCAAATTTACAAAAAACAAAAAACCAAAAAATTGCATAATATGAAGAATTAATATTGTATATATATAAAAACGTTAAAATGTCAAAATGGACATACCACGATATGTATCATGTATTTATAATTGAATTGACCTTGTTAATGTAACATCAAAGTCATTATAATGGTAATGCACTATGTAATGTAATAGAAAAAAAAACACTTATTTAGCTTAAAATATTTGTGTATATGTATGTAATCTGTCTAATGTCATTGATAACTTCTGCACTAATGAGTAACAAATATATACTCGTATATATATATCCAATGCATATAACTGAGGTTATTTCAAGCGTTTCAAATGCAATTTTAGCTAAGTTGGTAATTTTTTATTTCTTTTTATGCACTTTTATTTTTCTTTAATTATATTAATGTATATATATACTTGTTATTATTATATTGGTCGTATTTATCTAGACCTACTAATTTGATACAATACCTTGACCAAAATTTATACTTTTTTTTTGTTATTTTTTTAATTTTTTTTTTTTGATAAAAACCATTACCTATTCTGGGGTTTATCGGCAATTTTTCAGACAGGAATTTTTGATTTTTTTTTATTTCTTTAATTTTCTTTTAATATGAACGGTTCTTTTTTTTATGCTGCACATTATTTCCAAGAAAAAAAAAACAAAAACCATTTGAAATGAAAAGCGTATTAAAAAAATATACTTTACAGGTTTCATCGAAATATGGGCTTATTAAAAATAAATAAAAACGAACAATGAATTAAAAACAGTATGTACCCGTGTAACATTTTAAATAATATTACTTTCAGAAAATTTCCGATTACACAGGAGTTTTCAATTGCTTTTAAATACCGGTATTTAATTATTTTTAAATATTACTATAAATTTTCAATTATTTTCATATACCGGGACAAATTTAAAGTTGTGTCCCATTCATAGAATTACTAGTACTAGAATGACAGTAGGGAAAAAATTTTCAGACAAATTTCAAAAATAAGTACGTGTATCGTGTGAGTTTACCAAAAAATTGTCTTTATTTAAATAGAACCAATTTGAAAATCATATTATAATGCTAAATAATGTTTTTAAATAATAAATAAAATTTTATTTGAATAAAAAAAGGGTAAAGAAAAAACTTTTTAATTCTTTATTCGGAAACGTTATGTTATCTAAAACAGAAATCAAAAACCTCCTTAAGGATAACATAATTTATATTTTATATTTGCAAAAGGTTCGTTCATATCTAGAAATGGCTAAAAATGTTTATATATTCAGGGAAGACTATTAATACTTTTTGTTTTGTTCAAACAATTATGATTCATTTTCAAATTACTTATTTTCATTTCCACGATGAATGAACACCTAAATGTAAATCAAAATATATAAGTTCATTAAAATTCAACTAAAAATATACTTGATGGAGATCCCATTATATTTAAAAATAATTGACTGCAATTTATTCTTCTAATATTATTTAAATTTTTTTCTTGATGTTCTGTTCAATTATATATATAATATTAAAAAGTAAATTTTTTAAAATTAGAAGTAAATTAAATCAAATTGTAAATATTTTTATACAAAATAACTTACAATATACACTTTCCAACCCAAATGTATTTCAATGTAAAAATATAAACAAAAAAAACTAATGAAACAAATTTAAATAATGACAAAAGAAGTAACCGTACCATTTGTTTACGCATAAGAAAATGCATATGTATCTTTTTGTCTGAATACCACAGGATAGGAAATCACATTAGAATAAGAGAGCCGGGAACATTCTTTTGCCACTTTAGTACTACCTAGTAATTCTATGGTTCCATTATACTAATTAATCTTTTACTTCAACATTTGGTTAAATATTTTGTTAAGCCCATATTTAAATATAAGAAAAAATTTTTTGGAACTTTTTATGGATTAAAGAAGTTTTTTATAATATTAAAATTTAACAATCCTTTGATCGAAACGAGTTAAGAAATTCCTAATGTTTTTTACTGTGATCTCAACTGTCAAACACCACATATATAAGTAAAATTTATTGATAGTAGAAAATAAACCATCAAAAGAGTGTTTTGACGCAATGAGTCCCCTCATCGGGTATTCTTTATGCCCAGAATTACAACTTTGTATAGTATTTGATGTCAGTAGGCAGATTAACTAAGAGTTAAGCCGAAAAATTTGTAGCGAATCCAAAACAAAATGCGGTTTATCTTTTGCAGACTCAGATTACAAAAATTGCGAAGAGGTCTACACTCTACATAACACAAAACAATGTGTGTAAACAAAAGTAAATAAAATATTTAATTTAAATAAAAGATTTTCAAAATTCCAAATTGTAAAATTTGTCTTTAATTTTTTAATTCCATTTGAATACATTTTTATAATGAGTAGATTGTGATTACATTATATGATTATCTAATATATTAAGTGATTTCTTTTCTCATATATCCCAAAAATGTTACACGGGTTTATTTAATTATAATTTTTGTTATATAATTTAAACGTAATATTGACATTAGATAATATATTAATATATGTTTAATTAAAAAATAGTTTTGTCTTATATTTATTTTTAATTTTCGTTGTAATTAGAAAATTTAAAATATGTTCTTTTGTAAAGTATCAATTCTACAATTAAAATAATTATTAAATATACATATTTTGTTAAAACATTGGTGCTGTCACTGTAGTAATTAAAAAAAATTTTTACAAATGTTGACGAGTAATTTTGTGTTTTACTTTATTACATATTTTGAATTTTAAAAATTTTAAAATTTAAAAAATTTTGTAAATTTGTAAATTTAAGCTTCCATTATGATTTAGAAGATAAAGAAGCAAATTTAAATATATTGAAAATGTTATTCAGGTGAACAAAACAGTGATGACATTGTGTTTCTTTTTTTTCTCAAAATTTCATTATAATTTACATTATATATATATAATTTTAATTATAATTTACTTTGTAAGAATATGTAATGTTATAATTATTTTTGAAATAAAACAAATTCTTTTTATACCCTACACCTATAGAATAGGTAAAGGGGTATATTAACTTTGGTATGGTGTTTGTAACCAAACCACCTAAAGGAAGCGAGCTAGATATGGAAAAGTATATATATTTGTGATCAGCGTGACCGCCTTAGTCGATATAGCCATGTCCGTCCGTCCGTCCGTCCGTCCGTAGGCACGATAACTCAAAAAATAAAGGAGCTATCTTGATGAAATTTTAACTGTAGGTTACTAGGACTGAAAGTACGGCGGGGATTGCATATGGGCGAAATCGGCCCATGGGTTCGGATTCTGGACCTTTTAATCGGTTTCAGGGCTAACGAACAAATATAAAAAATCACGATAACTCAACAACTAATGACGCTATCTTCATCAAATTTGTGCTGTAGGTTACTAGTAATGAAACTACTTCGGGAATTGCTTAAGGTCGGGATTGGACCATGGGTTCGGAACCTAGAACTTTTTGATCGAATTTAGGCCAAACGAGCATAATTCCGAAACCAATAAAGATAGAACCTCCAAATTTAGTATCAGGGTGTCCCTTCCTATTTCCTAAGTGTCTTGTGAATTTGGGTCCCATTGGAGTAGTGGGTCGGGGACCAGCCACACATTTCCGAAGACCTTAAAGCATATCTTTAAAATTAATAAAGATAACAACTTGAAAAAATGTAGAAGCTTCCAATTTGCCACAAGGGTGTTCTTTACTATCTCTTGCGTGTTCCCCTAATTTGGGATCAATTGGAGTGGTGGTTCTGTACCCCTCTCAGACCTCCCAAGTTTTAAAGGCTTATAATCGAAATTACTAAAAATAGTTACTTAAAATCAGGATAGACCGTTCAAATTGTGTACAAGGATTAACTAGTACTATAAGTACAGCGCGGACTATATAAGGGCGAAATCAGCCCAACGGTTCGGATTCCGGACCTTTTAATCGATGTCAGGGCTAAGGAACATATATAAAAAATCACGATAACTCAACAACTAATGAGGCGAAATTTGTGCTGTAGGTTATTGGCAGCGAAATTACGGCGGTGATTACGTACGGTGAGGATTGGACAATGGGTTCGGAACTTAGAACTTTTTGATCGAATTTAGGCCAAACGAGCATTATTCCGAAACCAATGAAGATAGAACCTCCAAATTTGGTATCAGGGTGTCCCTTCCCATTTCGTAAGTGTCTTTGAAATTTGGGCCCCATTGGAGTAGTGGATCGGGGACCAGCCACTCAGTTCTTAGGCCCTTAAAGCATATTTTCGAAATTAATAAAGATAGTAACTTGAAACAAATGAAGAAGCTTCCAATTTGCCACAAGGGTGTTCTTTACTATTTCTTGCGTGCCCCCCTAATTTGGGATCAATTGGAGTGGTGGTTCAGAACCTCTCTTAGACCCCCAATGTGTAAAAGCTTATCATCGAAATTAATAAAACTAGTAACTTCAAATTAAGTTAGAGCGTTCCAATTGTGTACAAGGGTTAACTAGTATTGAAAGTATGACGGGACTGCATATGGGCGAAATCGTACCATAATTTCGGGTCCTGGAACCCTTGAAAAGTTCAAGGACTAACAAACATATATCTTACAAACACCATAACTCAAAAAATAATGCCGGTATTTTGATGAAATTTAACAGTAGGTTACTAGTAATGAAAGTACCATGGGAATTGGTTGTGGTCGAGTTTAATTTCGAAGCCAAAGAATATATTTCCTATGTCCTATGTGTCTCCGAAATCTAGACTTAATTGTAGTGGTTCAGCTATGTTCAAAGGTACTTGCTGCATTTATGTAAAATTTATTTTTATATTTAAATGAAATATATGAAAAGGTGTAAATTTTTAATTGTATTTTAGAAATACATTTATTGCATATTTTGCGTTTATAAGCTTTTCTATTAGGTATATAAACTAACCATTTAAAATAATTGCAATTTTTAAAAATTTGGATTATTAAATATATTATGCTTTGATTATCTTTTTATCACAAAATTTAATAATTAGAATTTTTTCATTTTGTAATTGAATTGGAATAAATATATTTTCATTTATTTCAAGTTTGTTTGTTTTTTAATATTTTTAAATAGATAAATTAGTAAGAATTTGTAGTATTTTTTAATAGATAGGGTAATTAGAAAATGTTTTTAGTATTATACAGTTAATTTGGTTAGCTATGTCTTACGATCAAATTAATAACAGCTTCTATAGTGTTAAAATGACTTATGGATATGTCCTTAAATTTGAACCAAATAGGTGTAGGGTATTTCTAAGTCGGTTGCACCGACTGACTGTTTCTTTACTTGTTAATCCATTAACAGTTTTGGTTTTCAGTTATATACATTTTAGGAAATTTTACAACAAATTTAAAAAAAAACATCTATAACAGTCATCATTCCAAGAAACACGTATAGAAATTGTTAAATATACATCCTGTATAAATTGTTTAAAATTATTACAGAATAATATTCTATTGGGACTAAGTTCGTACACTACCTGGAAATTATTGGTCATAATAAAACCGACTTAAAAAGCTTACTAATTTAATTGAAAAAACCGGGATAAATGGAGTCAACAACGTTAACGTCTGTGAAAAAGTATGAAATAGAAAACAATCAATTGGAGATCATTCTAAAGAATTTGGACTTTATTATGGCAGCACTTGGAATATTCTTATCATTTCAAGGCATCTAAAGTGTAACCAAAAAACTTATCCAAAATCATATGACTGTTTATTGCAAATTTATCGAAAAAAATATTAAATTTATTAGATTCAACTTTAATCTAAATTAACAGCAACAAATCACAGGCACTCGGGATATTGCAAAGAAAAGTGTAGATATATTCAAAAAATTAACAAATAATTTAGTTGAATAATATAACTCACAGATATATAGAAATACCTTATAATCCAATATAAAATTATTCCAAAATATAAGAAATAGAAATGTATCTATTGAAAATTTAAAATGTTTCTACATGTTATAAGGCCTAGGTACTATCCCATGTTTAAATTGTATATGTGGAATTCATTAAGATCAATTCTAATAATAAGAATATTATAAGCCCATCCTGCTCCAACATGTATCTATGTCACAGACAGGTTTATTAGTCTAACAGCTCGACAGTTAGTTACGGCTGCGTGGCCCAATGGTCAAGTGCCGACCTTTCATGTGAAAGGCGCGGTTACGAATCCCAGTGAAAGTGAAAAATCTTTTCTGGTTTTCGGCTCGACTCAATTCGCCATTGGGTTCAAATTAATGGCTTAATCAATAATTAATAATTATATATGCATCTTTAATAAAAAATACATTAATATATTAATACAAACAAATAATTTAATTGAATATAACTCACAGATATAGAATACCATATAACTCTAATACAAAAATATTAAAATATAAACAAAAATAGGATTGTATCTATTGGAAATCACAGACGTTTCTACATGTTATAAGGCCTAGTACTATCTCATGCTTGAATTGTATGTGGAATTCATTAAGATCAATTCTAATAACACGAATATAATATTACCCACTGTTTCAACATATACCTATGGTATAGACAGGCTAATTAGCCTAACAGTTGAACAGCTAGCGCTTAAAACAAAAAAAAAAGGGGCTAAGAACTACACAAAATTGATTTTTTTTTTAAATTCCAAAGCCGGTTGGTATTTTATATAACAAATGTCAGAAACCAACATATAAAAAAAATTAATAATTATAATAAATGAAAAATATATGGCTGTACTTGATCGCCCTTTAATATTAAAAAAAAAACATAAAATATTTTGCCTACATAGTTTTGTTACCTATGGACATTCGATTAAAAATGCTAATTTTAATTGATGGTAAGGTGAAACACTTTGTTAAGAAATTTTTGAATATTTAATATATTATTGAGCGTTTGAGTGAAAATATCACTAGTACTTTGAGTCTTAATTAACTTCTCATTCGGAATTGAGTGAAAATAAAAATTTTATATACATACTGGTTAATAGAAGGTGATAGCGTTTATTTTGATTAATTTTGAGATGTGATAATGGAAATTCTAATTATATTTTAATATTATAATCTTTAACTATATGTTTTACTATATATTAATTAATAATAATTTATAATTATAATATTGTATATAATTAAAATCATATAAATGCAAAAAAAAAAAACAAACAATTAACTTAAACATTTTAACACATTCTGTTATAATAATAGCATATTAAAATTTTTTTATCTCTTAATTAATATCAAAATTTTTGAAATAACACAATAGCGTAGTAAACTTTTGCCTTTTTATATATAATACATAGGTACATATATATAATTTAAAATTTTAGATAGTTATCAGTACATAATTTTTATAATTGCATGTTCAAATCTTTTGACATTCAATTGAAAAAATCATTTCGTGTTAATTATAAAATTAACAAATATATTTTTCTTACCTTATGAAATTCAACTTTAGCACCATCAGCAATACCTTCTAATTCACGAATATATTGTGGAAATGATTTTTTAACACTATCCAAGGTTTGATCGTAAGCTTCCTCTGAAATTTTATGTTTTATTATTATTAGTTTTTATATACATTTTATTTTTATATTATTTATAAAAATGTTTGTTAGATTTTTTTAACAAGATTATTTTTTTAATTTTTTTTCTTTTATATTAAAACAATAATTATCAATTGTTATATTAATTTTTATTATTTGTTTTATATTAATGTATAATAAAGTTGTTAAGTTAAATGAATTCTTACTTCCTTCTGTTGTTTCATATAACGGTAAATATTCTTTATTTAATGGTTCAAAAATTTCAACAAAATTCTGGATGATTGAAGTAAATGTACGACCCTGAAAATATAAAAGATAAATAAATAAAATGATTATTGGAATCAATAGTGTTTGAAATTAAATTGTATATCTAATTATTTTTGATTAAATGTTATTTTATTATTATAGATTTTTATCTAATTTGATCGTTACTGTTATAGTCAATAAAATGGTCAATTAAATTTAAGTTTCGAATTCTATTGTACTTCATTCAAAATACTTGTAAAAGCCTTATATAGGAAAATCTATAGGTATTTTAATTTCCGTAAGAAGATTTAATTAATTAAATGAAATTAAAACAAAATATGTATGTTTAAATATGGGAAAATTGAGAAAATATTAGCAATTTTATTTCATATTATTAAAATTATTGCTGAAAGTAGAAACTGTTTTTAATATTAACATATTATCCAAAATCTGAAAATATTGCACTAAAAAAGAATCGTATTATATTTTAAAAACATGTAATCGAATAGTTAAATCGATTAATTAAAAAGAATGAGTCATTGTAATATAGGATTATAATATACACCCCTATTCTTAAAGGCTCATCACTTCATATGATGCGCTTTTAAGCGCATCGCTCCTCTAAAAAAAATTATTACGTCAAGCTTTTCCGGAAAACTTTTTTTTTTTGAGGTGATGTCATTTTTGTAAAGTTGGTAGGTATTGTTGTTGATGTCAAAAGATATCAAAATAAATATGTATGAGTTATTTTTATTTGTATGATTCTTCTGAATATAAACAAAAAGTTATTACAGAATTTTAGAAATGTAAGAAATAATTGAAATTCTTTTGAATTACCTACGTATACCAAATAAGTAAAAACTATGTACCTTTAATTTTTAAAATTAATAAGTTTAATCAAGATATTGTTTGTTTTAACCTACATTACAAGTAACTGAAATTAAAATTTATGAAATTCATTATTTTTTTTTAAACATAGGAAAGTTTTCAGAAACCTAAACTTAAATGTTTGTATGTGCAATTTTTGGTTTAAAACTTGAATGTGATGCTTTTGCCAACTGAAATCACGTCAATATCACTTTTGAGCTTTCTAGAATAGGCTATCATCACTTTTGTGATACTAATACGCCTTCAAGAATTGGGGTGATAAACATTGCTTTTCTAATTTTTTTTTGTATTCCTTTTCCACTCCTTTAAGGAGTATAGGGCATTCACCAAGTTTATTTTAAACTTGGCTTCAGTTTCTTTTTAATCATAATATTCACTAAGCCGTTGATTACTCGGCTGTAGCTATTGTATAAGGTTATGTAATATGAATGCGCAAATGTTAACTTTGTGCGCCATCTATTATCTTACACAAGAATTATTTATATATTTTTATTAAATCTTATTTACGATATAAACTATTACGATATAATTATATAATTTTACGATATTTTTTTATTAGATATGATCTGACCGGGGTTTGAACCCGAGACCTTCCGCATGAAGGGCGGCGTCTTTATCACTACGCCATTGGTCAGATACTTTTCTAATTAATAACTACTAAATATAATTTTGGAAGATTTTGAAAAATTTGATAATAATTTTCAACCTGTCTGTAAGGTCGTCCCTCTATCCTTACGAACATAGTTCAAATTATACTCGTAAGAATATAGTTGTAATTGTACCTATAATAAATTTGCTATTGTATACGTTTGTGACACTGTAAAGGGGAAAGATATAAACTCATGTGTATGGATATTTTGTTTTTATACAAAATCAACTTTAAAAGTAAAATTCAACCCATTTGTTCAACGGGTTCGAAACTCAAGTAAGTGCCATAAAACTTTTTTTTTTAATATTAATATAACTCTTTATCTAATAATGCTGGGTGTTTGAAATTTTGCCAAACGTTTGCAGAACATAAAGTTGGTCTATATAGTGAAGGGTTCGTAAAGCAACCACACAACTTATATTTTCTTTTATACATAATTGAGTCTAATAAATTGTGTATTTTTACCAACTACATACATCAAGTTTTAAGTCTTTCAACTAATTCAATATTATAGTTTATTTCACCAGTTTTCAATTAGCTCCTTTAAAAAAGTAATAATTATATTAACAAGATTAAAAGATACTTAACCTTATATTCAAATAATTATTTTCCAAAATTTAAAATTTTTTATTCAGAGAAATCAAGATAAAGTATTGTTTTAAATTTACGGTTATGTCAAAATGTAACAAAATTTTGTACCTTCGGAGCTTAAAGGCAAATACTTTAAATTTAATCTAATAATGGATTAAAATTGAGAATTTGATAATTGCAGACACTTGTAGAATCTTTACATAAGATACCAGCTGTGCAAATTTTAAGTTTTAACTTTATACATTTTCATATTTTATCGGCTCATTTTTGACTTAAAAAGAGTTTCTGTTAATGTTTGACTCCTGAGTGTCATCAAATGTTGACACTCCTATAAAGAGTCATAATTTTAATTTGACATTGTATACTTCACTGTTTTTTATGATCCAATGTAATTAATTAAACTTTATATAGATTAAATTAATGAAATAAAATAAATGTCCAAAAAAAATTCAAACAATATATTACGATTTTTTTTTCAAAAAACTTTAGAATTTTATTTAATTTATTCCGAAAACTTTTTGTGGGGTTAATCTAATTAAAATGATTTAAAAAAAAATTAGTTTTATTAATACAAAAAGCTTAAAACTGGAAATATTTAAGATATAATTTTTTTTTATCTATTATATACTTAAAACTAATTTATTAAACATAATTTCAGTATATGTAAATACATATTGAATAAAGATAGATATACAAGAGTAGTATATGGAGTACATTGATCTAAAGATAACTGACAACAACAGTGTTTTTTTTATTTGTTTGTTTTAATTTTATTCGATTTGAGAATTTTTAATAAGTAAAGTAACTATTAACTAGTTAGTATGGATGATATAATAGTCTGTTATGAACTTTTAATTTAAAATATACAACAGTTGTATTTTATTTAATGAAATGTTATATTAATTATATATTAATATTGAATATTATTTTAATGTAATTAGTGACGCGATTCAATATAAAATAGATTTATAATTGTCACTTTTAAAACTGCATTTTATCATAGAACAATTAATTAATTTAGAGGAAGTTTTAAAAACAAAATGAATCACATAAATTTATGTGTAGACTTTAGTTAAATATTATTGAATTAATTTAAATTATTGCAGCACAATTAGCACATTATTTAGAACTA
Organism: Dolichopus griseipennis; assembly: GCA_963082915.1. Lineage (NCBI taxonomy): Eukaryota > Metazoa > Arthropoda > Insecta > Diptera > Dolichopodidae > Dolichopus > Dolichopus griseipennis. The sequence continues at coordinate 323,746,716 of OY720441.1, forward strand.
TGAAGTTGTAGTACTAATTGTAAATGGTATGACACAATTTTGAGATATAGATTAAAATTTTCAATATAAGGGTTGACAACCAGATCAGAATTTTGTAAAGATTAATTAGATGTAATAACAAATTATACCCTTGGTTATTAGTTCTCTTGACAAGTAAAACAAATTTTTTTAAAAACAATTACGCATATAATTACGTAAAAAATAAATAATAACATTGTATCATACTTGTCTTAACATCACTGTTGTAGTTCGGATTAAAAAAAATATTGACATTAACTGACAAGTTAAATTAATAAATTAATTTTGCATTAATGCGTTCAGTGATGACAACAAATCTTAATTTATAGTTTAATAGATTGATTAAATTAAAATTTTATTATAATTAATTTAAAAAATTAATTACTAAAAGTAAACATGTTTTTTTTTATAATTTCAACTTAATTTAAATAATTAGATGTCAGTTTTATTTTGGTATTTAATATATTAAAATTTATATGGATGAATTATGGTGAAATTAATGTGCTACGTGCTAACTATTCACTGTTATAGGCTAAACAGCCTTACTATATATGTGCATGTCGGAAGAGGGACAAATATATTCATATATTAGAATGGGGTAGTACTACGTCTTATAACATGTAGAAATGTGTTAGATTTTGAAGAGATACAGTTCTATTTTGTTTATATTGTAATAATTTTATATTTGAATTATATTGTATTCTATATCTGTGAGTTATATTATTTAATTGAATTATTTGTTTACATTTTGTATTTGTTATATATTTAAGTATTTTTTATTAAAGGTATATAATTATTAATTATTGATTAAGCAATTAATTTGAACCCAATGGCAGCAAATGGTAGCTGAGTCGAGTCGGAATCCAGAAAAGTTTTTTCACTTTCACTGGGATTCCAACCCGGGCCTTTTGCATGAAGGATCGACACTCTAACCTCTGTGCCACCCATTCGTAAGCTTACAAGTTATTAATTAAAAAAAGTAATATTATAAGTTGCTTGGAATAATTTCGTTAAATGCATTTCGCATAATTTAAACAGTTAAAGAATATTTCATATATTTTATTTATACGTTTCCTTATTACTTTTTAAAAAAGTAATGAAACAAAAGTAAGTTAAAGCAAACGCGAGATAATAATACTCTACGTCTGACTTAGGGTGCATTTTTATAGAGAATTATATAAATAATTTTAATAGAGTTGTTTATATTGCTGTATCGCTTTGATCAACGATATATAATATATTATTATCTACGCTATGCGATTGTCGACGCTCTTATTACTTATCACAGCTCCAATATAAACTGACGCATAGGTATTGGGTATTAATAACGCGGAGATTTATATATGATTTACACCTCACTTAGTTGTAGAATATTAATAACTTGTAAGTAAGGGTCCTATATACTCCTATCTTTACTAGTTATAGATAATGTTGGTATGCAATTGTTGTCTTGGGAAGCCCATAATTTTTACCTAAACTGACTCTTCTATTCACGTCAATTTTCTGAAACATAAAATAATTTTTAATTTAATTTTTACCATGAATTAGTTCGACGACATGCTAGATTAGTATTAGAGGGTCTTAGAAGCAATCTTCTCCTTTTCTTTTCTTACTCAAATTAAATTAACAAACGTTAAAAATTTTGTACGAAGATCAAATAATTATACATGCCATAGAATATCCCGTTACAAAATTTCAAGATTCTGTCTTTATTAACCTTTAGCGGGAAGATGTAAGGTAGCTATTCAAATGTCCGGGGACCAAAAGGTAAAGTGATAGAACAAGTTTTTATCTAATTTAAAGATTTTATAGTTATAGACATTGGAGATCGTTGAGCTTGTTACGGAATTTTTTTCAGTTGTACCAATTTTTCAGTTTTAATCCCGGCCAGTCATTTATTTGTATTAAATAGTGTAGAATCTTTTACTTATAAGAGATTATAAATTGAATTAATTCAAAATAAATATAATATTAATAATAGTGAAATGAAGTTAATCGTGTTGATAACGTTTATTGAAAATTGAATTTTGCAACATGACAACCACAAATAAAATTAAGATCCCCAGAATATAATTTGAAAAATTAATTTAAATGTTAAAATTCAAAGAATTCATTGTAAATGTAATAATTTTTAATAATTTCATCATATTAAACTAATAACATAATATTTGCATAAGATTAATGTCAAAATAAACCTAAAATAAAGATTTTTTTTTCTCTTAATATAATCAATAAATTTATTTAATAATTAAAATGACATTTTTACACGTATTATGTTATAAACATAATTAATATAAAATGTTAAAAAGTTTTGACTTCCATTAAACTGGGTGCGTATTCAATAAATTTTTTAAATTCATTGATAAGATAAACCTTGAAAAAATTAATAATTTATATTAATCAGTTTTTTAAAGTAAAGTTTTTTAATATAATTTAATAACTATTATGTTTGGTTAAAATAATGAATAGAATTATTAGTTCTAGTTTGCATTTAGATTAAAACTTTAAATATGATTCATTTTTGGAATATCATCAGTTTGTTTGTATTTACAGAGAATCTAATGTGAAAAATTATTTTATTTCTTATTGCGTGTTATTTCGCGCTCATATTAGCGCTAGATAAACGATAATGTGTTTAGCATAGCGAAAGTAACCACCACACAGGCATCGAAGTTGCAAAATGTCAAAAACAGTATTATAAGTATAAAATTTTTCAAGCACAATGCAAAAGTATTGATAGCGTTAAAGTGACATTTAACTGTAAACAAATTAAGTAAATAAACATAATTAATTCTTCAATTAGTGAACTGTAAATAAAGTAAAATTTTTTTTATTTTATTTAAATTTTTTAATTGTAATATTTTATATGATAAACAAATATAGGGTAGGAAAACTTGAACTGACTGATTTGGAGTGTTTATAATTTTTTTTTTGTAAGTGCTAACTGTTCAATTGTTAGTCTTATAAGCCTCTCTACCATAGGTACATGTTGGAATATTTATTTAATTTTTTTTGCAGATAATTAAGAATTTTATAAAATTTTATAATGTCATCATACTCATTAAAAGAGTGTGTAAAAATATTTGAATTTTGCCTGCAACAGAAAATGCTAACTTTTTGGGCACTCTTATTATGCTTTATTTAAATGAATATGTCAATTAACAGTGCCGAATTTGGGGAACTGATAATCTGAGATCGGTGAACAAAAACAATCTTAGAGGTGCACTGCGAGTTGTAGAATTGCGACTGGTTCAGTAATTGGTCCATATTTTTTCGAAACTAAGCATAAATAGAAACCGTCTCTTAGCGAAAAGGAATTGAAACAAATCATTAATTCAAATATCTTGATATAGTTATATTACCATGATATTAATTTCCGGAAATTTGGGGGAAAATTTATTTTTAGAGGTTATTACTTTCATTCCGTATTTGGATAGTATCAGAACATAAGTATATGTTGTTTCTAGTGTTATAATTGTAGAACTTTGATTGGAGCCCAATTTTAAATCGAACGAAGCTCTATAACAAGAACTGACAAAAAGAAGCTATAACTAAATTACAGTTAAATACCTACTTATACTTTTATTTTCTTTTATTTTAGAAAGTAAAATTGTGCAAAATAAGCAAACCTATAATAAAATCTATAATTACAGAACAACACCTAAAAATGATAACATATACAATATATTGTACATTTAAGAACAATAATTTTCAATTTCAAATTAAGTTCAAATTTTTGACCTTGCAATGTACAAGATCACTTATTGAAAAGTATTTTATTTAAATGGTATATACAGTAATTTTTTACTTAAAAGAGAATGTAAAAGGAATTATGTTAATTAATTAGCAAAATAATTGGATATAACGTTTGAGAAAAAAACAATGGAATGAAATTAATCAAGTTGATTATATATATTGAACAAAAATATTTTTCAAAATACATATGTTTATATGTTTTATACATACATTTTTGTATATGCATACATATTTTACATAAAACTAGTGTCTAAATTCTATAACGGTTCAATATAAAAATTTACATATCTATTTTTAAATGCAAAAATCTAAATATAAAGTCTACCTTTCCAATGCATACCTTTAATGTTTTAATGCGGATACAAAAACATAATTATTGTCTGAATTCTTAAACGTTCAAAAATAAAAGTTGTCAAATCAGTTTTTTTTAGAACAATTTAGATTTAAAACTAGACACAGAACCGAGTGTTTACCATTTTGTACCAGTTCTATACAGTAAATTTCTTTCGAATTGACTTTAAAGATAACAAAAAATGGGAGAGGTACTTTGTCCTAAATGAGAAAATCCCAAATTCGGCAAATAGGAATTTATACAAAAAATTATAAGTTACGTCATTCAATGTGGCTCGCATATGTATATGTACATGCACATATAAATTTTGAGATTCTGAAAGAAATGACTTTAAAGTTCGACTCAAAATCAGGTTATATATAATATTTTAACATAGGCGAGATTCAGAATTTTTTTTTAACATTTGAAAGCAGATGAATTTTATTTAATAATTAAAATCGGGTTTCAATCATTTGTTTATCAGGAATTTTAACCCAAAAGGCCGTACTCCTAATTATTTCAAATATTTTATTTTTGACATACATATGACAAATAAAATTAGGAGAGCTTAAGAGTTAGATTCAAAATCAGAGTATTTATTCTTTTTCCAGAATTTTCATATACTGTATACTGCAGGATTTATAATATAGTTGACTTAAAGTTGATTTAAAAATAGGGGTTTCAGTAATTAATTTATCGGGGATTTCTGGATGATAGTCCCCATTATTTAAATTCCTTTTTTGTTAACATGTATATATTGAAAATAAAATCAGGAGAGAATTGGATTCAAAATCAAACTACCCCTTTCAAGAATATTTTGGAATTTAGCAATTAGGGATAATGAAATTTGGGCAATTTAATTTTGGGATTTTGTGGCTAATCTGAAAAAAAAAATATCAAGTGTTTGGAAAATTATGTAAGGTTTGTTCAAATATTTATTTTGTGAATAAATTTATTTCAAGGTTTTTTAGACTTAGTTGGTCTTTTTGTTATTTAATACATATTTTGATATGTATATATTATGCAAAGATATATGTTCCTTTAATAATTTTTACCTTTAATATAAGACATATAGTAGTACATAAATAGAGGAATATTAAAAATGCACGATATTAATTATTATTATTTTCATATTGTTAAAACTTATAACTTATAAATATATATTCAAAGGTTAAGTTTAACACGATTCTGATATATGGATATTAAATTTCTTTATTATAATTTTTTTTCATTTTCTTAAAAACTAGAACTTGAGGTGCAAATAATTATTATTATTAAATTTTCTTTAAAATTCCAATTATTTACATTTTTTTTTACCATTTATGCTGAAATGACAGAGTGTACACTTAGTTCTTACAATGTTTAAGTTTTTTGGGAACATTTGATCGTATAAGAGTTAATATTTTTGTTTGAAATACTAATTACTTAACTTAGGCAACATGATTAAACCTATTGTTTACTATGTATAGTTTAATCTTAGCTGGTCAACTTAAGAATTGTAAATTTAAGCAATATTATTCAAGAATGCTGCAATTTGAAGTTATCAATAAAATAGAGAATAAAATTTGTTTAGCTTATTGCGCTTGTGTATAGTTGCTATTGGAACTGTTTCAAATATAAATAATAAATGTTATATAATGTGTAGCTCAACTCCATAGCTTGTACAAAATGTCTATTTTACCCTGCTAAATATAAATATATAGTTATCTGGTACCTATATAAAATTGTTTATATTTGTTGTGTTGCTGTTGTTTTGAAGGGGGAAAACGAGTCTCCCTCACACCTGGGTCTGTCGTTGAGCCACTCTATACCCCTCATGAATTAATTTACTCTGGTTTAACTACCTTTGAAAATTTAAGTCTTCCAAGTATCCTCCTCCTAATATCCTTAGTTTTAGGCTTCCTAACGCTTTGCATTGGCATAGGACGTGGAGAACCGTTTTGTCCCCCATTCCACTGCATCTTCATTCGCCGGTAGTGGCTCTGCTTAATTGTTTACTTGTTGCTTACCTCATAATTGGGTTTGTTTATTAGTTTTTAAAAGAAAACAGAACAAGACAGTAAACAATTAAACGTCAAACGCTAAAACAGAAAAACAACAAAAAAAAGTTGTTCAAAACTGTTCTGAAAACAAATTTTGTGACTTAACTTTGTAAGAACAGAAATTTGTAACTTAGAACAGTTTAGAACAACTGAATGAAAGCAATAATAGAACACTTTCGAACAAAAAAAAACTTCTTAAAATTATGAACGCAAAAAACTGTGCTTTTTTTCTGAGTTGTTCTGGGTGTCCTAGAGCTGACTAATAAATACACCTAATATATTAAAAAATATATTTTCGAATTCTCTTTTAAATTCCTTAACGATTTTATGGTGATCCCAATTATGAACCACTAAATCGACAACTTTTATACAATTATTCGAATCTAATGCAATTAATTTTTAAGTGTTCTTAAGACAAAGTTCACGATTTTATTTTTTGTCATGTATGATTCGTGTTTGATATTATTGTCATATTTTAAGATATTTAAGATAAATTAAATAAATATCTAATTATATAATTATGTTTATACTTATATAAAATAACAATTGAAATATTTTCATTTTAAGATTTAAAGCTACAGCATTTTAATGGGTCTATGACACTTTACTAAAAAAAAAAATCTCGAATTAAAAAATTCCGAATGATCAAAAATCTTGAAAAAAAAAAATCCCGAAAATATTAAAATCTAGAAAGATTTCGAACCCAGAATCTCACGTTTTTGAAAGTTCTAAAATTCCAAATACCAAAATCCAAAAATTCCAAATTACAAAATCTTTTTTAGATTGGGTACGAAGTTTAAAAAAAACCTTCACTTAAGTATACACACATAGTTAGTAAAAGGGAAATATAAATATTCTGGTAAAAGCAGCATTCCTGATTTTGTATCCAAACTATTTTTTATAAATAGTAAATTCACAACCAACCATTTAATATAATGAGGGCTGCCAACCCCAGCTAAAAAAGGTCTTGAAACCCTGATTTTGTATCGAACTCTGAAAGCCTTCCTAACTTTTTTTTATAATAAGTTAACAAAAAAAAATTTAATATAAAGTGGACTGATTTTGGGTTTTCAGGATTTTTAGTTTTCCGTATTTTGTTTTCGAGATTTTGGAACATTCGGGGTTTTTTCTTTTCGGGATTTTTTATTCCGGACTTTTTTATCAATAAAGTGTCATGCACCCTATTTTAACACGAAATTGGAATTATTTTACATTTTTTTAGATAATTAATAATAAATTTAGTTTTTTATTAACTAATTTTGATTTATTTTTTGTTTGAATGCGCAACATTATTATTACTTGCAAGTTGCTATATTCTATGCACTGTTATAATTGAATATATATATTTTAAACAAATTGAAGGGAAACTCCCCACAAAAAATTATAATTAATTGAATTTTTTTTTAATTTTTATTTTTTTTTTTGTAAATACATTTGACACGCGAAATCAATTTAATTATAAGGTGTTTTAACAAATTATCTTTCATTATTGATACAATGATTTTTTTAAATTAATATATATATGATTAATTTTTATATAATAAATAATTTAATTATAATTATAAATTGAGTAAACAAAATTTGTTTTTTCACTTTACTTTAAACTTTTTGTGAAACAATTTATGAATTATGTTATGATTAATTATTGAGTTCAATAATTTTTTATATTAAATGTAGGTATGTATTCCGGATGAATATGGGTTATTCAATAATTGATACAGGTAATATTAACACGTTTTGTGGTCTTGTTTTAATATCTTTAATTTTTTTTTTAAGTTGGGATAATTTTAAATTTTAGAACACTTTTAATATTATACTATAATAAACTTAAACTTAACCATTTTTTTAATTTTTATATAAGTTGTATTTCAATTAAAGTGTGAAAGTGTGAAAAAAGTATTAATTAACTTTAATTTCCAAATTAAAAAAACAATGTGTTGCACGAAATTTATAGATATTAAATAGGCCTATCTATCCTAATTTGTAGATATTAAATGATACTATGCTCATTACTTATGCGTAACTTGAACCGACAGTCGACATTCTGTTAATTAGTGCCGAAACGTTCTTCACCACTGAAAATTTTTAACATGATAAATACATATTTCTTTCTTTTACAGGGTGTCTAGCGCTTAGTTGTCCATAGACCTAGAGGTGAAAGAGGGAGTCTAAACTAATAAAAAATTGTTTAACAAGGGGGATCTATTTTGCCTCCTTCTTGGGTTATAGAACTTCAAAGTCGTGAAGCGCAATTTGTCATTTTAACCAATATCAAGTTAGATAACTCTTGAACGGTTAATTCAGAAAATCAGTTATAAGGCTCACTTTGGGTAAGAATATTCAAAAAATAAAAATATTAAATAAAAGAACTTAATCCCTAACCACATACAATGTAATGAGCGAGTAAGTTAGCCATTCCTTTTCAAGTTTGGCATGGTATATATTTTACATTATGATATAAATTCTAAATTATATTTTTTTTATTAGGTATAATCCGAGCAGGGTTTAAAATTCAGACCTTTCGATTGAAAGGCCGACATTCTTATCATACCTCACAGAATGATGTAATATAAGGCCTTGGCCACGCAGAAAGTGAGAAGGCGATTAAGGCGAGTAATTTTTAAAAATAATTATCAATTTTTAGATTTTAGTTTTTAAACAATATATCCACACAGAACTTACAAAAGTTATAGGAGAAAACTTTTTAAATAAATTCTAATTAATAGCTCATATATCCCAAGCTCAGCCATTTAATACCTTATATATTTCAGTCCAGCCTCTAAAAGATTTTTTATTTGCTTGTATCCTAAAATAATCCCTAATTCTAAATGTAGGTTATTGGCGAAACACCCTGTGTATTATTAACATAATAGAAATTTTTAATTTTTAATTGCATACTTTCAGGGCTTTAATTTTTTACTTCCTAAGGACATTTTCAAGAAAGCAGTAAACGCGTTGATGTAATATAAGTAGAAAGTAGAATAACAAAAAGAAAAAAAAGTACATATATATATATTAAAAACATAAAAATAAATATTATAAGTTGCATTATAGATTAGTAAAACGTTTCTTTTTAAGATAAGCTGTTTTCATTTAATTTAATGAGAAATAGAACAATTACGCATTTACTAATATACTTAAATGGTTTCTTAATCCTAATCTTTCTGTGTTTTCCTTGTTTTTTTTTTATTTTAATTTTCTTTAAACAAAATGAATTTTAGCATAAATTAAGATTAGGTAAATAGAAAGTCACAAATGACAGAAAAGTTGAAGGGCAATATAGAAGAAGACATATAATGAGATACCCAATAAAAATTTAGAATAAAACAATTAGGTATTAATTTATTTAATTATTTTCAAATTTAATTAGATATGTTACTTTTTATTTTTTAAAATATGCGTTAGTATTTGAAAAATAAAAATTTAATAACATATGGCAGGAGGGGACATTTAAGGAGTTTTTGGTTGAAAGCTTCTTATGACATTTTTTTAATTTAAAGTCGTGGAAGGTTGAACATTCGAATGTCTGCATACTTATATAATGGGGAATCCATTGTCTAAAAAACTATTTCTAACAGTTTTGTCTTATTTTAAATGGTGCGGTATTTTAATAAATTCTAATCCAAATGAAAACTCTATGTAGCGATAACGTCATATGTCATATGTAACACTTGTGACAGATGTTTTGCTGTTTAAAGCAATAAATCATATGCATGTTGTAAATGAAATACTTGTATTTGTAAAAATAAATAATTTTAGTGAAATTAAAAGGAAAAACTTGATTTTTTATATATTTCATATATATTCAGGGCCGGCGCTTCCATATGCACAGATGGCACAGTAAAACCGGGCGCCAGAATTTTGGGGGCGCCAAATTTATTGTAAAAATTATGTACCTACCGACCTAAAATAATTTTTTTTTTTTTTTGAAAATAATTAATAAATTTACATACCAAAATTTAAAAATTAAAATTATTCCTTTGAATTAATTCTTTCAAATTCTGTTCAAATTAATTCTTCTTAACTCAAATCAGATACATATATTTTATTTTATCATTCATTTTATAGGTACCTACCTACTGTTTAAGTTCTTCTTGCTTTGATTCTACTTAGTTAAAATAACAATTTAAAAATATGCTCCATACACATAAACAAAATCATATAAAGCAAAATAAAAATGTTTTTCGGTTTTTCCTATACATTTTTTTATTTAAGGTTCAATCATTTTTTATTGTTCCTTAAATTATTTATCTATTATAAAAAAAAGAAATAGAAGAGACCATAAGAAAATAAATTCAATTCTCTTTTTTAGTCTTCTTTCAATAAAATCAAATAGTTTAAATATACCTTATGCAAAGTTTAAAAAAGTGCTCCATATACATAAGCAAAATCATATAAAACAAAAAAATGTTTTTCGGTTTTGTACTGCATTTTTTTTATTTAAGGTTCAATTATTTTTGACTGTTCCTTAAATCTATATATATAAAAATGAAAGTTTGTTTATTTGTTTGTTTGTTTGTTTGTTTGTTTGTTTGTTTCTTTGTATGTAACGAGTTGGCTCCTAAACTGCCCAGCCGATTTTCATGAAAATTTGTATATAGGAGTTTTTGGGTACGGAAAGAAATCGTGGCCCAAAAACTTTGCTCTAACGGACCGCCAAGTTGGGGCTGTGGTGCAAGTATTTAAACTTCTTTGTTCTAAAATGAAAACGGTTTGACCGATTGACTTCAAATTTTGTATACGTGTTGCTCTTTGAGAATTGAGTAGACACTATTAACAGTTTTGGAATTTGTTAACCCATGTCGGGCCGACGGGTGGTCAAAAAAAATTTTGGGTCCAAATTTTGTCCGATTTTACGAAATTCTGCTTTGGCTTAAAAGAAAGCCCCAAAAAAATTTTTGTTGAGTTCCATTAACCCATTGCGGCCCAACAGCTTTTTATAGGTTTTTTCAATACTTTTCTCTAAATTCGAAACGGTTTGACCGATTGACTTCAAATTTTGTATACGTGATGCTCTTTGAGAATTGAGTAGACACTATTAATTGTTTTGGAATTTGTTAACCCATGTCGGGCCGACGGGTGGTTAAAAAAAATTTTGGGCCCAAATTTTGTCCGATTTTACGAAATTCTGCTTTGGGTTAAAAGAAAGCCCCAAAAAAAATTTTGTTGAGTTCCATTAACCCATTGCGGCCCAACAGCTTTTTATAGGTTTTTTCAATACTTTACTCTAAATTCAAAACGGTTTAACCAATTGACTTCAAATTTTGTATACGTGATGCTCCTTGAGAATTGAGTTGACAATATAAACAGTTTTGGAATTTGTTAACCCATGTTGAGCCGACGGGTGGTAAAAAAAAATTTTGGGTCCAAATTTTGTCCGATTTTACGAATTTCTGCTTTGGCTTTAAAGAAGCCCCAAAAAAAATTTTATTGTATTGCATTAACCCATTGGGGCTTAACAGCTTTTTATAGGTTTTTTCAATACTTAACTCTAAATTAAAAAAGGTTTGACCGATTTTCTTCAAATTTTGTATACGTGCTCCCCTATGAGAATTGAGTTGACACTATTAACAGATTTGGAATTTGTTAACCCATGTCGGGCCGACGGTTGGTCAAAATAATTTTGGAAGCTAATATTGTCAAAATTTGCGAAGTACTGCTTTGGCTAAAAAGAAAGCCCCAAAAAAATTTTGTTGAGTGATTTGGAAGCAAATTACGTCCAATTTTGCGCAATACTGCTTTGCCCAAAGAGAAAGTGTAGTTCCGTTAACTCAGTGGGGCACAGTGGCTTTTAATAGATTTTTGCGTTACTTAACTCTAAATTAGAAAGGATTTGACTGGTTGACCTCAAATTTTATATGTGTGAAGCAACTTGAAAATGGAGTTGAGGCTGTTAACAGTCGGTCCTACGATTGGTCAAAAAAATTTTTTTGGAAGTAAATTACGTCAAATTTTGGAAAGTAGATTGTACTGCTTTGAATTACAGAAAGTTTCAAAAAATCCTAGGATAATCCTAGAAAAATCGTTTTAAAAAGATTGCTTTCATACATTTTAAAATTTACATGTGTAAACCGTGTGTAATTTTTGTGTTAACTTTTTGCAGTAACATCATCTTCAATTAAACCTCCATTGAGAGGCGCAGCAACGCGCACCGGGTACTAGCTAGTTATTTATATATTAAAGAAAAAAGAAATAGAAGAGACAATAAGAAAGTAAATTAAATTCTCTTTATTAGTCTTCTTTCAATACAATCAAATAGTTTAAATAGCTTTTGTTCTGCCTTCTACCTTCTGCACAATTTAAAAAAGTGCTCCATATACATAAGCAAAATCATATAAAACAAAAAAAATGTTTTTCGGTACAAAACCACATTTTTTTATTTAATGTTCAATTATTTTTGACTGTTCCTTAAACTATTCACCCAGGTATATAGAAAATAGAAATAGAAGAGCCAAAGAGAATAAGAAATAAAAAACGTTCTCTTAAATTTTTCTTTTACATTGATTTGCATTTGATTTATATATTATAAATCATACTTAATAATTTTTTCTCTTATAAAATTATTTCTAGTATGTAGTAGAGAAATAAAGAGTTAATAAAATAACATATATTTATATATTATTTTATTAACTCTTTATTTCTCATCGTATTGAATAAAAAATTGTAAAGTAGTATTGTATTGTAATGTTGTATAATGTAAAATAATGAAATTTTGAATATGTGCACTTGTTTTTTCTCAATTTTTAAAGCAGTTTTTGCAATGGTCGTCAATAAAATATATATCTATGTATATTACATGCATAAAGTAAATGTACTTCTACCTATTTATATTTTGGACAATCCAATTTTGTTTTAGAAAATAAAATTTATGACCATGGCCATGAAGTATGAGATTTATGTATAGTGTGGTTGAAATTATGAATTATACGAAAAATACAAACTTTACAATAATTATGTTTGTCTATAAAAATAAAAACAATCTTATCTTGTAGAATAGGTTTATTTTAAAAGAATTTATTTAAAAAAAAAGATTTATTTGTTCATTACTAATTTGGTTTAAAATTTTAGAAAAAATTAATATAGTTAGTAAATATTTGCAAAGTCCAGGAATTTGTTTAACGACTGCTGTTAATATTTTGCTCACAACTAAAGAATTTTTGAGCAATTTGAGAACGGACGAACATTTTTATGATTTCATTGCGCAAGCTAAACAAATCGCTATAAAATTAGATGTAACAGCGTCGTTTCCTCCCGTTTTAACACTTAGAAGTCGTAAAAAGCCTCGGCTTTTTTCATACGAAGGCAGGGATGAAGTTATTGAGAATCCGGAAGTTAGGTTTAAAGTAGAATTTTATTTTAAAATACTAGATCAAGCTCTTCAGTCAGTTACAGAACGGTTTGAACAAATTTCCGCGCATAATAGTATATTTAAATTTTTACATGAAATTTCCATCATTTCGTCATATACTTCAAGTGATCTGTTTAATTATTGTTCCTCTTTAGAGAAAAATCTAACACACGATGGTTACTCTGACATAAATGGAGTAGAGCTATTTGAAGAGCTTAAAATATTTCCTACTTTGGTTTTGAAAAACCACCTTCATCCCCTCTTGAAACTTTAAACTTTATTTTTGATAAAAAATTAAAAACATTATTTCCCAACCTTGTTATTGCTCTAAAAATTTTATTGATAATACCCGTTACAGTAGCTTCTGCGGAACGTAGCTTTTCAAAATTAAAAATTATTAAAAATTATTTGAGAACTACAATGACTCAAGACAGATTAGTAGGATTAGCAACTATATCTATTGAAAAAGAACTTCTTGAAAATTTGGACTACAACGATTTAGTTAACGATTTTGCCAATATAAAAGCGCGAAGAATTAATTTTTAATATTTTCGTTTTATTAAAGTTATTAAATTATGTGATATATAGTTTTTCCTCGCGTTTTCCTTTTGAATTAAATTTTTTTCATTCAAGTAAAGCGCTATTTCTTCTAACTAAATTTTTTATTTTCAATCTAAAACTATTTTCTTTTTTAAATTAACTTATTTTTTAAAGAGGTTATACCTCCGTGGGACTACCTCTATAAAAAAAATGCATCGATAATCCTACCTCATGGGTGATGTGGAAATGGATTTTTCAGGGCGGCGTTTTAGAAAAGTGCACCGGGTGACAAAATGCTTAGCGCCGGCACTGTATATATTTCACTCAAACGCTAAATAATAAATTAAACATTTAATAAATCATCCGTTCATAAAAATTATATAAAACATCTTAAAGTTTTTTTTTTTACTTTTAATACTTTGATATTATTATTTATGTTTGTTCTAACCTCACGCAAGACGTACAATATAAAATGAGTTTTTTTTGTGAAAATAAAATATTATAAAAATTTTATCCAAAAATTCTACAATAGAACAATGCATTATTCATAAAATTGGCTTTTTTGAATTATTCACAAAAGTTTTAATTTCCCTTAATAATATTTTGAATACTACATTTCATTTACATATTTATATATTCTAGATATTTTATTTTAATTTAAATAAGTTAAATTAATTTCATGCAAATCAAATCTATTAGGACTAGATTCACATTTTAAAAAATATATTTCGGCCTCAAAATTAGGGTTTTACATTATATTTATATAAATATATAATGTAATAATTATATTACATTATAAATACAAATAATTATATTTATATAAATATAAAGTAATAACTCTAAAACTTATGCATATTTTTGGATTCTAAAACCTATTTTATTTCACAGAATCAATTAAAAATTAAATAATTCCTAATTCAATATTTATTTAAAATCTCATAAAATAGGGATTTACAAACGGTTGGTCAATGATTGGACCGGTGATTATAATCAGCTAATGAAGTTCCGGATCAGGTCCAAAAGATATAGTTAGTTAAATAAAGCTCAAGAAAAAGTAAATATCAAAATTAGAATATAGAAATGATTTTTGAAAAAAAATTGTAGAAGCAGTTTTTAAAATAAAGTAGTACCAAATGAAGAAAACAAGAATTTTTAAAAAGTACAATTTCAAAATTAAGCAATGTTTTATAATAAGTTTTGGTTAAATAGTTAGTGTATTGCAAAAAAAGTTCATAATAATTCTTTAGAACTGTATCAAGCCAAGATATAAAAAAATTGTAATCCCTGCAATTTTAAGAAAATGCTTTATAAATAAGTAAAACTGTGTAACTCATGTTTAATTATAATCTTGGAGTTTAATTTTTGCATATTATTTCAAAAATTTAAACTGGTATTCAAGTTACCGGTGTTATTGGAAATTTTATTTTTTGACCGCGTACTGTTGCTAAACCAGGATATTAAAAAGTTTTCTTAGAAGATTGTACTTTTTATTAAGATTCAACTTATCTCAATTTCTAACTTAGTTTCTAACTTAATGCGTTTGGAAAATAAAAGGGTTCAATAATATTGCAAAAATTAATTTTCTAAAACTTTTGATTTAGGGACGGCCGGCCGAACAGAATTCAACTATATAGACACATTAAAAAAAAAAAAACTTTTAAAAATGTGCTAAAAAATACATTAATATATATTTTTTATCCTATGATTAGAAGATACCAATTAAGATTATATTTCACTAAAATTAATTTATAGTCCACTTTAAATACAATATAATATGCCGCCACTGATTTATATAACTAATTTTATTTCATTATTGCATATATTTGAAATCAATTAAAAAATACTTTCACCTAAAATAAATGCAAATAACAGATGAAAACACGTAAATTAAGTTGTTTTTTTTTTATAATTGAAAGTATTTTAATATGTATTGATTGTTATTCAATTAATAAAATATCTATTTATGAATTTTTAATTATTAAATACTAGTTTCAAGAATAATTGTAATAAAAATGTCTTAGTTTAGAAATAATTAAAAACCGATAATTATCTGGAAAAATTTAAAAGTTACTTTTATTTTAAAGATAAGACATTTTTTATTATATTTTACGTACATATTTTAAAAATAAATAAAATAAGATAATGGCTTATCATCCTCTTAAATTAAGTAAATAAAATGATAATTAGTTTATAAAGTAAGTGCTTTTAAGTATTATGTGAGTATATAAAAATGTATTAAGTGCTGGGAAAATGATAATATTATTGTTTAACATTTCAACTTCGTTTTAATACAATTATACAGTACTATCCCATCCCATATATATATATATTATATACATATATATCATATTTGTATATATCACCCCATATATATATCTTTTTATTATATTTTGAAGTGCACTTATTCTTACTTAAATTCAAGATAATTATGTTCTAAAAGTACGACTGATTATAAGGCCTTATTGCACAAACAACTTATCACTAATAAAATAATCAAAATATCATTTTTTTGATAAATTTTTGGCTCACAAAAACATATTTGACAACACACTTGTTTGATTAGTAAAAAGCACTCACTTATCAAAAAGATGATTATTTGATTAGTGATTAGTGTTTGTGCAATAGGTCCTTGTTCTATGCTTGTAAATACCTTTATTTATTTTTTTAAAAGACATTAACGCTACTTTCTTTTGTGAATGTGGGTGGATACCTTTATGTATTTATAATAACATATATATAGCCGCTGCTCATCCGATAGGCATCAAACTTGGAAAAATGTTCATCTGCATCATTTGCATCAAATTAATTTCGGTTTGTTAACCCATTTAGACCCGTTATGAGTGGGGGTACCTCTTAGCGATTAGTGAAAAGGGACGACACAGAACTGAGAACATTACAAAATTCATAAAAACACATGAATTAGAAAAATAAATACTTTAAGTTCCAAAAATTTACTGCTTATGTCATTCTTAGTCATTGTGTTCTTTTTGTAGATGTGGGGTTGTATGAATCGATGGATTGATTCCGTCGAGTTGGACCCTGAATCAATGCCGTAAGAGCAAAATTGGATAACTGCTGCCCAAAATTGAGTGAAATGGAAGAGAATAATTAAGGAGGGGAAGGTTCGACAACGCACCGTAGCGCTATAGAAGAAGAAGGGATTGTATGTATTTACGCAAACGAAAAGTACAGTGGTATTCAGAGTTGTTAAACCTTTAGGATCTTGGATATATTAATCATTAGTGGCTTGTAACCAACAGTACATAAATGCTTGTATACAATTACAATAAATTATAGGTAAGGATATTACTAATAATAAGTTAATCATTCCTTATATGTTATTTATTATCAATACTTTTAACCCGGATATCCGGATCCTTTATTATAATTGCAAAGTTTTTTAAGGTTTTTTATCACTTTAAAACTTTTTTTCAATTGATAAAAATTTAATTTAAAAACAAAGATTACATTATATGCAATTATTTAAATTTCTACATACTAAATAAATTGATAAATTTTCTAATTAACTTATCATGGTGGTTGCATTGTTTTTAATTTACTTATTTATTATCAAAATATTCTTTAGTAGCATAGAAATTACTTATAGAAGATAATATAAGAATTGCATTTAGTGGTTTCCAAAATTAAAAAAAAAAACGCATTTGTTTAATTTTGTCATTGTTAATATGAAAATAAATTGGTTAAAAAAATATACATGTACTTTTAAAATACTTTCGATAATATTATCACACTAATGTGGTTTAATATGGTCATTATTTTGTAATTGGGTTAGAAGAATTATAAAAAACGAGGAAGAATGTAGTAGACTAGACTATGTCAACTATGATCGTAATATAAGCATTATATCATCCGGTTAATTACTTTTGGCAAAATTTTAAATACACAGACTTATAAGGCTTTCAGTCATAAACAAAAGAAAATATAAGCTGAAAAGCAGCTCTTTAAACCTCCTCCACTAAATCGATTACATTTTATTCAAGTGCCATTAAATTTAGCTACTATTGATAAAATTTCAAACATTCAGCTTTATGATGTATAAAGTAATGCTCATAAGAAATATGAAGTTGAATGGCAACTACCCGAACCTACTGCAGTAGACCAACCAAATTTTGCAGAAGCTTTGGTCATAAAACTAAACACTTTTTGACAAAATTTCAGACACCCGGCTTCATTGGGTGCAGAGTAATGGTTATATTATATATAAAAGACAAAATTGTATGGCAGGTTAATTTTTGAGTTATCATGCGGACGGACGGACGCACATACATAGCTAAGTTGATTTACTTTTTCGATTCTGATCCGATCCGTGTCTTTGAGTCTATATCTAGGCCCTCTATTTCTCTGCTTCACAAACGTAATGGGAAATTTAGTATACCCTTTTGACCTATAGTCATAAGCGTATAAAAACGCAACTATTTAATTTTGTCATTGTTGAATGAAGAATCTGAAAAAATTTTATACAAAACGATATTTTGGCTTCGGATACATTTATTTAGAGCTGTTATTGGTTATATTTAATCCAATTAGTATAAGACCAAGTGTAAAAACCTGCAATATTAAATGGAGTTCAGTTCCATTTTAAGCTAGATTCTTTAGAGAGTATATAAAGCCCCTAATTAGAAATAATTTTAATATAGGTTTGTTGAGTTTTATAAATTTACAAAATATTTATATCATACCTTCTCTACTGGACCTTTCGTAAAGAGAACCTTACAGCCAGACCTGTATTATTTAAGTATCACTAGATTTATAAGTACCATTTTTGATTAATGACAGGGAACGAAACGAAATTAAAATGAAAAGTTCCGGAACAATATTTTAAACCAAAGCAGTAGTTTTTTTGCTTCGAAATAAATATCGTTCTGGGACAATTCATTTTTATTTCGCTTCGCTCCGATTCCGAATACCTGAAGTTAATTAAAGACTCAATATTATATGGGTTTGAATTAAAATTTGAATGATTTTCAATTCTAGTAGTATTTGACTTTTTGAATGAAATTATTTGCAAAATACTTGAATACTTGGAAAATAATTGAATTCTTGATATACTTAACTATTTCTTGATACTTAATTACTCGAAAATACTCGAAAGTATCAAAAAGTAATTACAAAAGTAATTAAACTCAAAATATAATTATGTTCTGATAATTACATATATTTTTACTTGATTCTTTTACTTATACTTGAATTTTGTATGTATCCAAATCTAAGTACTACTAAGTAGTATCAGATAATTGTACTTACACATGTACTTAAGTACAATTTTACTCAGCATTATAGAGGTTTGCTTCCAGTTTACTCTTCATCCATATTTTTGAAAAACCCGCTATAGTGAAGATTGAAAATCCAGCGAATTATTGTATAATTAATTGTACTTAAAATCGAATAAAATATACTTTATCAAGTACTTATATAGAACTCAAATTAATTATTCAATTTTCAAACAAAGACAGTGAAAGTCTGTTTAGTATATAAAAAAATTAGATTGATTTAGACTAAGAGCCAATAGACTTTATATTGAAAGTATATTTTTATTAAATAAATATTGATCCGTCTGCCAATTATTTGTTGTACTTGTAAATTATTCAAAATCAATTTTAATGAAAGCTAATGTTGAAAAAAAAAACCATTAATACACACTTTAATTTTAATAATTCTAGATAACACATGGGCAAAATTATGTGATAATACTGTAATAAGGTTAAAAAAGTTCGTGATATGCATTGATAATTATTGTGTATTTTTTTATGATAGACCAGACGTTGCTGTATAAATTTAAATAACTAGTAAAAACAAATGAACAATTAAGTTTATTTATATTTTATGGAAAAATTAACGAAAAAGTTGTTTAACATTAAAAAAAAGTGTGTGTGTGTGTCTTTTAATAATTTTTTTTTGAATTTTTAGAAATATTTTGTAATTGTAAGTAATGGGTAAGAGATCCCTTCTTTGATTGAAGCATGGAGGGATATATAATTTTAGAAAATTCATAAAAAAACATGAATTAGAAGAATGAATACTACACCTTTTCCAAGTATAATTCAGAAAGTATCAATTTAAATTAAGAAGTATCAATTTAAATTCAGAAAGTATCAATTATAATTCAGGTTACTCAATTTTCATTTAGAAAGGTTCATTTAAAATCTCATCTGCATATATGTGGATTACGACTTAACAAATCCATACTGATTTAATAAATATTGTCATTTTTTAAGTACTACAAGGGTTCCTGATGAATTAAGATTGATACTTTTTGAATTACAATTGATACTTTCTGAATTACAATTGACAAATCTGAATTACAGTTGATACTTTCTGAATTAAAATGGACTAATCTGAATTACAATTGTTGCTTTCTAAATTACATTTGGAAAAGATATAGCAGTTTCGAAAAATTCACTGTTTTGTGCAATTCTTTCTTAGTGTTTTAACTACAACAGAAAACTTCAGAAATTAATGCCTGAAGATATAAAAGAATCATAAAGAATGGAATAAAAAGTGTTAAAAGTGGATACAACAATTATATATTCAAAAAGCATTAAATTCCTTTACTAAAGCTTATATAATAAATTTTGGATTTTGTTGAAATCATTGAATATGAAGCAGACATATTTAAAATCAATACTAAGAGTTAGTGTCTATCTTATAAACTGCTTCAGGATAATGCAATACTATAGATCTATAGAATCAAGATTTATTGGACACCAATTTTACAGCCAAATTATTATATGTGATTATTATATATTTGATAAGTTTTTTAGAAAAATCAGGAAACTCAGGAAATAGAATCAAGTTTTTTTCGGAAGACATCGCACTTCCCACTACATTATCTGTCAAATTTTAGTACTATTTTGCCTTTACCAGATGCTTCACTAAATGCTTAATTAATTAATAAAGAAAATTTTCGTAGTTTTTAATTTCGGGAACGCCCTGTATAATATTAGCTTATTAGCTTATTAGACTTCAATAAATTTGAGTGTAGATTTAATTAATAGAAAACCAAATGATATAATTTTAAACTCTATACGATAGATTAGAGTTGTATTTAATAAATTTAATTTAAAAAACAAAAAACGTTTTATTTAAATTAATAAATTAAATTCGTAATTTGCCTATACAATAAGTTCTATACAATCTAATTAAAAAAACTTTTACTTTTATTATAATAGAAATTCGAGATCTTTTAAAAAAGAATTTAAATATGTAATGTACATACATATAGCTTGATATTTGATAATAAAGTATTAACATAAATAGTCATAGTAATAAAGATAATTGAAAATCTAAGTTTAACAATAAATTGAATAGATCGTGACTTGCTTTCTGGAAAATAATGTACAAAAATAACAAAAAATTTAATATTATTTTAAAAGATTTTAAGATAAAAGAACTTATACTATTATAAGGTTATTGTCTTTTGTTGTAAAAACCTGGTAATACTTTATTTATTGTTGAGGATTTGAAAACAATATAAAAATATTATCTAATGATTTTTTCTAATTAAGAGTTTCTTAATCAATACTCGTATATACTTTAATAAATTTATAAAAATAGTTAATTTTAAGTTTAAAAATTATACTGAAAATATTAAAATGGAATTTCCTTTATTATTTGCATATTTATTAATTGTTTTATTTGGGTCTTATTTAAATTGTTTTTTCCTCCTCATCATTTTTCCCGGACTCTTCTTTTGTATAGTATCCGCGTATATAAATGAATTTGCATTTTTGAATATGGTGGGTGGCTCTGAAATATTAATAAAGTTTAGAAACTTACAAACTGAATACTGATTTAAGAAGCTTCCGATTATCAAAAAAAAAAAATATTATGAGTACTTTCTTGACGTACAAATTAGATGAATGACTTATTAGGCCAAAGGAGTCCAAATTCTATTTGAGAGATTATCAAAGTAGTGTGAGTTAATCAAAAAAATTCTAGTTTCTTGAGTTTGTTTGAGTTTGTTTAACAAAGCAGTCCGAGCTATTGGAATAATTATCTAAAAGGTATATGACTCCCTCATCATGACGAGTGAGTTTCTATTAATCACAAGAATTTTTCAATTCGAAGGCAAAGTACTAAAAAAGCACAAGGTATTTATTTTAACTAATCAAAGTTTTATTGAGCTATTGTTAAATTCTGTTTTAATAAAATTTATAACGGTTAAAGCTTATAATTATTAACTATAGAATCAATATTTAATTGTTAAACTTAATTAAATCAGAATATTTTTATTGAAAATGAAACATATATACAATTAAAGTGTTTTTACACGCGAATGCAAAAATTAATTTTAAAATTCTGAAAAATTAATTTTTTTGAGATGTTACAGTTTAGTTTTAAGAACGTATAACACATTGTATAAGATTTTTCAATTTTCTAACTATTGTATTGTGTTAATTGTTATAATGTTACATAAACATATAATTTTTACATTTCCATATAAATTCTTTAAATACTTTAATAATATTAACACAATTTTTTGAATTTTTAATAAAAGAAAGTATAGTAAGGTTAGACCAGATTTAACTGAAAAACGAGGAAGAGTGTAGTAGAGTAGACTGTGTCAACTCTGGGATACCCGTATGACCGTAACATATACATTATATCATCCGGTTAATTACTTTTGGCAAAATTTCAAGCATTCAGCTTTATTAGGTGTAGAGTAATGCTCATATAAAAGAAGGAGTTGTATGGCAGCTACTCGAACCGTTTGCAGTAGACCAACCAAATTTTGCAGTAACCTTGGTCATTACATTAAACTATTTTTGGCAAAATTTCAGACACCCAGCTTCATTTGATGTAGTGTAATCCTCATATAAAATTAGAAGTTGTATGGCAGGTACTCGAACCCGTGGACCAAAATGGCTGAATTTAAAACTCGATTCCGTTTTTTGCATAAAAACGAATTTGTGAAAATTTCATAATCCTAGCTCCTTTACTTTTTGAGTTATCGTGATGACGGACGGACTGACGGACGGACGGACGGACATACATAGCTAAATCGATTTATTTTTCGATTCTGATCCGATCCATACACTTGAGTCTATATCTACCCCCCCTCCTTCTCTGCGTCACAAACGTAATGGCAAATTTATTATACCCTTGGACTATATAGTCATACGGGTATAATGATTAAAAAGTAAAATGTTTAAGTCATTAATAAAATTTTAAAATAAATCTAAAATATATTAACACTGAGTTAATTGCACTAAAATCATATTTGATAAGAACTTAATAAGGTTTTGATTGGTATAAACAATAATTTAAAAATATATGTATATATATTTAACTGTTTATTTGTTTAGTGATAAATTGTTGGTCTAATAGAGAGACTTAAGTATATCTAATGGGGTATTTTTAATTGAATTCCGATAGTTATTATTACCCATAAATTAAATAAAGTTTGTAAGTGAATTAAAATTAAATATAATTTTAAATACATTATAATTGTACTAATTACTTAATAAGAATTTTTTTTTTAAAATATCATAATAAAGGTTAAGTTCCCCTGACTTAAATATTTATTTTAAAACTTTTCAAAATCTAAAATTTAAATTAATTATTTCGATCTAATTTAAATTTTCTTAAGAAATTAAGAATCTATGCTAATCTTGTACGAGTATATCAAAAAGGTTTTAAAAAATCAATATTGGGTATTTTTAATAACATGGTTTAAATGAAATTTTTACACTTAATCGCCTTTAATCATACACCCTAAATTTCTTTAATCCTATGACTAATTTTTTTATTTATAATCTTATTATAAATCGTTAAATACTTATTCCAGCCTTCACTTAAACCAAAAACTAACTAACTAGATATTACATATATATTAGTTTTAAATTT
Organism: Dolichopus griseipennis; assembly: GCA_963082915.1. Classification (NCBI taxonomy): domain Eukaryota; kingdom Metazoa; phylum Arthropoda; class Insecta; order Diptera; family Dolichopodidae; genus Dolichopus; species Dolichopus griseipennis. The sequence goes on from OY720441.1 coordinate 323,770,618, forward strand.
GTAATACAACTTTTTGATTTTAAGAAATTTGTTATATAACACATGATATAAATATAACAATCTTAAGTTTATGTTTGGTATCTTTCTAACACTTAAATTGTGTCTAATCTAATCACTTTTCCTTATTATATCTAACCCTATTTAAATTATTATTTAAATTGATTATTAAAACGATATAACACACATTATATACATATATACCAATTAGATTATCGATTTTTTTTTTTTGTAATTGTTTGAAATTTTAAACTTTTATATTTTAATTATACAAAATTTAAAGTTCTACTGTAGTTCTAATTTGATTTAATTTTTTGTTTAGTTAAGTAAGAACATTGCCTATTTTTACAGTTAGCGCTCACAATTAGAATATCTAACCTATTGAGACACATTATATTTAAAAATATAATGCAGCATATTTTCAGTTGTTACAATCAATGACTTTAGAAAGTATTGACTAATTTTAGTTCCTTAAATAATTTAAACTGTGCTTTCACATATATAGGTTTTATTTGACTTCTGAAAGTCTTTTCTGAAAACCTCCTTTCTTTTATATTTTTAGGTATGAGTTCTTATTTTATTTTTAAATTTACCAAACCCACAAATATATACATTTCCAAACCCTTAGAACTTATATTCTACAAAATAATTTAATTTTTTAATACACTATAAACGTATACAAAAAATTGAATTATAATAATATTAGTTTTAAAGTCTTTTGTACTAGCCTTGTTTGGTTTTAAAATTAAATAAATACAATAAAAAAAAAAAACTCAAAAAAGTCTAAATAAATAAATTAAATATATATAATATTAAATATTAACAAACCATATCGAATCCAACATCATAATGTGATCCTCTTGTATAAAGAATTGGAATAGCTTGTCTTCTTGGAATACTTTTAGCCATTTTTATTTTATATATTTTATTATATTTTTAAATATTTATTTAATTTAAATTAATATTTAATTTTTTTTTAATTTTAATATTAAATATTATTAATTATTTATTTTTCAATAATAATAACGGAAACTCTTTTCTTTTCTTCAAGTATACTTAATTAAATTAGCGCCAAATTGAATAACAGAATAAGTTAAAACAAAAACAAAACAACAACAAATTGTGACACAAGTTAAAAAAATTTAAAAATAAACAGTGAAATCTCGATTTATATACCTATTATTTTTTAATTTTTTAATATTTTTTTGTTCTTTACAGCACGAAATATAGAAGGCAACTAAATGAAATTAGAATTTTGTTCTACCAGATAAGACTTCATATTTATAATTTTTTTTTTTTTAGTTTTTGTAAATTTTAAAATAATTCCAGTAAAAATTAAATAATAACAAAAAAAAAAACAAACAAATAGTTAAAAAAATGAGTTAAAAAAAAATAATAACAATAAGAAAAATAAAAAAAAATTAAAAAAGCTTTTAAGAATTTCGGTTTATTTTTAAGTTTTGTTTTAACATTAACATGTGCTTGTTGTTGTTTTTTTTTTTTTGTTTTTTTTTATATAATGTTCTTGGTGATTTACATCATACACATTACGGTGAAACTTCCGGAAAGGGGTTGTGAGCTATCAAGATGACGTCATCACATAACGGTACTAAATATCTCAAAGTTTTCGAATATTAATACCATTAGTGGCGATGGCGCCATCTAGTGGTCGAAAAATGCATTACAAAATGTTCCTAAGATTTTGTAGCATTTTTATTAAAATGTTATATTTTTCCTGTTAGTCCATAAACTGGAACCAGCTACTTACACTATTGTAGGGCATGATATTGTCTTTCATAAACATCTTGTTTCATCTGGATCGGTGCTACCATTTTTGAGATATTGCAATTTAAAGTGAAAATTTAAAAAAAAAAAAAAAAAAAATCAAACTTTCAGAAAAACTACTATAACTGTGAAATTTTCAAAAACACCCTGTATTATTATTATACCATTAGAAAGGTCTCTTAAAACTCTTTCCAACGGTATATAATAAGTATGGCATATGTTGACAAATAGCCCCACCAGAGAACATAAATGCAAAAATGACGCAACAATTTTATTAAAAAATACATTTTCATACTTTATTTGTCATAAATTTATTTTGCCTTTTTGTTTTCCATTTGAAATATTTATTTTAAAATTTAGGAATGTACTTTATAGTTTGATACAATATTGAGTTGGGTTTTGTTTAGAGGATTTTTGACGTATTTATATGTATGTAAAGTATAATTAGAAAGGACCTTAGAGTTGGCTATAAAGTCAGAATTATACGCTTTTTCCAGAATATTTATATACTAAGATTTTGAAGATTGACAGGGTTTTGAGTTGGATATAAAATTACGCTTATACTGTTCCAACAACCTGTACAACATTCAAATGCGAAATAAAGCCATATCGAGAATTTTTTTACGTATGGCTTTATTTCGCATTTGAATGCGAAATAAAGCCATATCATTTTCTAAAATTTTACCAAATAAAGCCATATAGTAAAATTGATACAAATTCTAACACTAAAATGAAAAGAATGGTATAAGAATTCGGATACCTAATTCATTCAAAAAATTAATAAGTTCCTAATTTTTTTTAATACACTGTAATAAAACATGTTAAATAATATTATATTTTCATTACGGGGGCTGCCGCCCCCGAACCCCCGCTAACTCAATTATTGAAGCTAGATTTTGAATCCAACACTAAAATGAAAAGAATGGTATAAGAATTCGAATAACTAATTCATTCAAAAAATTAATAAGTTCCTAATTTTTTTTAATACACTGTAATAAAACATGTTAAATAATATTATATTTTCATTACGGGGGCTGCCGCCCCCGAACCCCCGCTAACTCAATTATTGAAGCTAGATTTTGAATCCAACACTAAAATGAAAAGAATGGTATAAGAATTCGAATAACTAATTGATTCAAAAAATTAATAAGTTCCTAATTTTTTTTAATACACTGTAATAAAACATGTTAAATAATATTATATTTTCATTAAACTCAATTATTGAAGCTAGATTTTGAATCCAACACTAAAATGAAAAGAATGGTATAAGAATTCGGATACCTATTTCATTAAAAAAATTAAAAAGTTTCAAATTTTTTTAATACACTATAATAAAACATGTTAAATAATATTATATTTTCATTACGGGGGCTGCTGCCCCCGAACCCCCGCTAACTCAATTATTGAAGCTAGATTTTGAATCCAACACTAAAATGAAAAGAATGGTATAAGAATTCGAATAACTAATTCATTCAAAAAATTAATAAGTTCCTAATTTTTTTTAATACACTGTAATAAAACATGTTATATAATATTATATTTTCATTACGGGGGCTGCCGCCCCGAACCCCCGCT